>JAPMOB010221458.1:1091-14430 GCA_029875015.1 Lepomis gibbosus | reverse complement strand
GGGGTGTGGAGAGGAGAGGGGTGACACCATGTGGGGGGAAAAACAAAACAGGCAATGAGATGATGATTAAAGAAACGGAAAGAAAGAAAACGATGATCACAATGACAGAGTGGCGTAAATAAATAAAAACAGAAAGTAAGAAGGTGTTGGAGGAGACTGACAAAAAAAGAAAATAAAACAAAGCAATCCAAATAAATAAAACACATGTGAGAGATAACAAGGAATACACAAGGTTTTCAGAAATCCTCACACACACACACACACACACACACAATTTAGGCTGTAAGAGTCAATCTTGAAAGGGTGACAGGAGAGACTGAGAACAGTGTCATTTTTTAGGGCTGCATCTGAACAGGATGGGAAAGACAACGTTGCTGAAGTCTAACATACGAGTCCATGGGACATTAATATTAGTAGTGTCCCAATTTAGAGCATATTTGATTTCCTATCCTATATGCAGAAGCCTGCTGCCGAAATGCACCACAACCCACAAGTCAAAGTGTTAAAAAAAAAATAAAAAAACACTGACATTGTTGCTTGCAGCTACAGAATAGAACTATGTCCTTATTTTTTGTCTTTTGTGTCACATTGCAGCTGCTCAGCAAGCCGATCACAGCCATCTCAGACAAAAGTAACACGATTGTAGAATTTCAAGTAAAATTCTGTCACAGTTGAAGCCGTTGACTTGTGGTGTCATACGTTTAAGGAGTAAATAGGGTTTGCATGAAGGGCCAGTGCTTCCTGGATTCTCACTGCAAATGTGCAAACTTCTTTGTTACTGTTTTTCAACTGGGCACAGAAGTTTGACTTTATCTCCTACACAGACAGACAGACAGACAGGCAGATTTCCGATGGAGCCCTAGGCTGTAATATAACTTCATTGCATTTATATTTTTGATGACTTTGATCCTACAAGCACAAAACACAGTTACAGCTATTTGCTTTTCCTTCACCTGTAAGCCTGCTTTGGACATTTTACAAGATGCCAAATCTAATGGACTCACAGCTTTGATACAATGACTATGATTAGCTCGGGGAAAAAGGGCCCCTTGCTGACAACTAAGAGGCGGGAGAAGCCAGAGTCTCGGAAATCATAGGAATAACAACAATACCATACCTGCATATTAAACTGGAAGCATGCAACAGAGCAAAATAACAAAATAAAACACAGTTGTTAATAACAGGAGCTGAATGGGTGAGTGCGTGGGAGAGCTCTGATGGCGAGACGAGGATCATTTTGCTCCCACAAAAGAGAATTATGTAAATCAGGAGGCAGGGTTGAAATTACATTTTCTAAAAACAAACCTAGATTACAATACAGAACCTGCTGTTCTACCTTTAAAGTACTTATATGCGTAATTATGTAGAAAAAGGGGGAGGAGAAGGCTGATTTACACAGGTCAACTTTGAAAGGAAAATCTAGTTTTAGACAAAATGAGAATTCATTTTCATAGTTTTCGCCATCTGGTAATAAATGTGCTCACCAAGTATTTGCTCAGATCTGGGAGAACAGCAACATCTGTACCTGAGTAAGATTAATTTGTTGAGTCCAATGTTCCCTTTTCTGAAATGATGGCCAAAACTACAAAAAAGGACCTGAGTTGCTATGACTCAGAATTGTCTTTTAAAATGATGTGAGTGTGGTGACACCAAAAAACTAAAAATGGGTTTTAAATTCTCTATCCACATAGAAAAAGATGTCACCTTAAAAGGAATAATAAAATATTTGCACAAATACAGACAATTCAAAATTCAACCATGAAACAATTTGATAAGCACTGTGAACAGATTAGAGACATTTTTAGATAAGAGGTGTTACTTTTCCTAAATGGTGGATATCACATTTTTGGAATAAAAGTACTTAAATATTCAGAAACGGGATCAGCAGTCACTCTAGTGTCAGCAGGCTGTGTTTCAGCAGGAATGTGAGGATGCAGAGAGGCAAAAGCTGGGGAAGCTGATGCGTGACTGAAGGACTTACTCTAGTGACCTCACAGGGGTGTGGTCCATGCAGGCGTCAGCTCGACCAACCGGCTCGATCCGGCCGTTTTCTTCTTCTCTGGACTCTTCCTCCTTGAACAAAGCACAAACAAGCAAAAGAAGAGTGAGGTTGCTCCACTATCCCTCTTCTGTATCAGTAAGAAGTGAGTGACATGCGCATACAACGTGAATTATGACCTTTGCTGCAGGTCGTAGTCCTTTTCACATTAGAACAGAACACTTTGCCATGCTGCTGTCATGTGACTTGCATGTCTGATGATGCTGAGATCAGATTGTGCACTGCAAAAGGTCTCTATGTCAGATCATGGTCCGGCCAAGACCTGGTCGAGCAACATGTCATACACATTCAGCCCTGACAAATCATCTTGCGGTTTGTCGTGACCCTAATGACTTCAGAGAACAGGAAATTCAAATGCCATTACGACACAGAGCTCAACACAGATGACTTACTGTGCATTCGGACCAAACGCAAAGCGAAGGTGGTTGTTAGCATTAGTTGGCATCCAGAGCTCTGTGGGTTACTTCTTCAAATTTATATGAAAACTGGACACTGCTTGGAGGATAGCAGGCGAGGAAGTTAAACTACCTGGTAAGTTCAGAAAATGTGTGTCTGCTACTTGATTCCAGCCATCGTTCTACTTTACTGTGAACGAGTTAGCATAGCACAGGCCTGATTGAGCCAAACTCCATTCAGATTCAGAATGAAAAAGTTCTTGTCCTGCTGGCGGACCTGACAAAGCATAAATTCATACTATAATGTTGTTGTAGTCATTTCGGCATCATTTCGATCCCTCCATTGCACTTAAAAACACAGCAAAATCTTTACAGGTTGTGTTTATTTGCATTATCGCATTGTGTGTGAACACTCGGCTGTGGTCCAGCGATAAAACCCGTGCGAGGAAAGCGATGCAAGGATTAAATTTGCATTTGATCTGAATGCACAGTTAGGAGAAAGGGGAAAAAAAATTCTAATATGCTAGTCTTCCCATAGGGGCCTTGTGAGGCTTCCAGGATGCAAAATCATCTATCATCCACTATGACAGAGGATAAAATAACAACTAATAGTGGCTAATGCTAATTTTCTTTCCAGAGTAGAATCAGGCAATTTTCAAAGTTATTTTCTGCAGTTTGGTCCAGCCATAGGATCTCCCAGGATTGTTTCTTGAATTACTGGTCACGTATAGAAGGTAAAACCTTTAAAATCCTTGAGCATGTAAAAAAGTAGGCTGAGCTGCTAACCTGACGAAGCCAAGACGAGCAGATCGGAGGTCTTCCACAGGTATAAAAACATATGCCCTTTAAAAATCCTTGTCTTTCAAATTACATTGCTTTTGTTCTCCTGTTGTATTAAGTGAGGACACTTGGTGAGTGTCTGAATACTGAAGCTGAGACCCATTACATGTACACACACACACACACACACACACACACACACACACACACACACTCACACTCACACACACTCACACACACTCACACGGGGCACAGAGAGCAAAAAAAGAAGTAAAATGAGAAGCAGAGAAAGAAGGTCATTAAAATTTCAGGGCGACACCAGAGAGGAGAGACAAGCAAGCAGCAGCAGCAGCAGCGCAGGCCTCCCCAGCAACCGGCCGCCTCATCAGTATGAAAATGAGCCTGCCGTTACCGTGGCTGCCGTGCGGTTGCCATGACACTTTGGGTGCCTGGAGGACGTACAGCTACAGGGCATGTGTATGAGTGTGTACATGTCACCATGAAAACACAAAGGCAACAAGTCTGACTCACAGCCTCTTTCAGCAGACAGAGATGGCAATGTGTGAGGCAGGTAGATGTGTGTGCGTGTGTGCACGTTGTAGGGATGTACAATTTTAACCGTTTCCTTAATCAATTAATCAAAAAAAAAATAGATACAGCAATGTATCATACATTTTTTCGTGATACTGTATCGATATTCCAGCCCATTATATCAATACATAAAAAAATAGCGCTTTGATGATTAGCTCAATGCTAACATAAAATGGGAATCTCCATTAACATGCTAATGGCCATTAACATCCCATTCGCAAAAACAATATCTTAACATAAACTACACATTTGTTTTCTACAAGTTTTAACTTAAACTTCACATGCTGAAGATCCTGAGTGACAAACTGTGCAAATACGTAAAGGGCATGTGTTTCCTGAGCCCTGTGTGAAATAAAAAAAGAGCTTTTGACCCCCAAAGGGACAAAACTCAAACCCAAAATTCCCTTTGGCCAGAAAATACAGCTATCACAAGGTGGAGAATGGGCAGCACCATGCTGTGTCACTGAACAATTCTCAATATAATTTGGTGGACATATTAGACTTAGGTGGTACACAGCAATTTATATTTTCAGCAAAAAAATCTGTAAATTTGCATGTTTTATGCGCCTTTTATAAATAAATGGTTTTATCAAAAATTTTCATAGTTGCTCTACAATTTCTATTTACATTGAATTGTGCTGTCTTGTAACAGTTTGACTTTGCAGTAAAGAAATAGAGAAAACATTTTCACAGGCATTTTGTATTCATAATTAGACAGATAGAAGAGAAAATTCCCAAAATGGATCCTCACATTGCCAAAATGAGTTATTTACTACAACTATATGGGCCCTTTTTGGTTAAATGTGTGGAGGAGCCCTGCACCCATGGTCATCAAGAAGACGCAATGACACACATCATAAAACGAACAGAGGCCAGATAAAGAGAAACTTCCGCAGACAATAACTACTCAAAGAGCCTCAGAAACACATCTAACACTATTCAATATTTATCAGGAGACGAGAATGTGACGCCGAGGGACATCAGACGGGGAGATGAGTCGCTATCTGAGGAAGAGCAAATAAGATCGGCATTCATCACAGCACACGCAGGCATCTCACAGACCCTTTATTTTAATATGCAACATCTCTGAGGAATCTGGCTGCACACTGACAATTCTATTCTACAGTCAGACAGAGACAGTGTGTGTGCGTGTGTATGTATGGTAATGTGTTTGTGTGTCAGCGTGCAAGACGGGAGTAAGGGAGAAAGAATGAAAAGAGATAGATAATAAAAGAGAAAGGTGACGCAAGTGAAGCAGATGGAAGCAAAACCAGAGAAACAAACAGACATTCCTCAATAAAGAATGTATTTACAGCATTATATATTAAGTTGCAGCAGCTGCTATGGGTCAATACATAGAATCAATTCTGGTACAATATAAATAAAACAGGCCAATAAAAAAAAATGCCTTTCTGTAATGGAGTGGTTTTGTTTTTCAAGATGAACACAATGGAAGTGTTGGGATAAAAACCTCGACTACTCTAGTAGTAAATAAAAGTTAACAAGATGTCTATTTAGTAGCAGTTGTGGAGCTTTCAATCATATTACATGAACTTCATCACAGATGGAGTTGCCTGTTTGTCATGGAATTCTCATCCATGTTGGCTCAAAAATAAAATAAAGAATTTCTCCAAAAAAATAACAACAAACAAACAAAAAAAAAACCAACAGAAAATTGACAACTGACTAAATTGTCAAATAGGAAAATCCATCTGCTGATGAATTCCCTGTGGTGTGACAGCTACCAAATGGACCTTTGTGGTGAGAAACTGCTGTTCTCAAGGTCGGAATGAAGTTTGAACCTCAGCTGATTGAAGTGATTTTTCAATCAGCCTTTCCTTTTCCCTTGTCCACTATCTGCTGTTATAAAGGTTTTAGGTCAACCTGCTCTGGAAAAAAAAGACAGCCTGCTCCTGTTTTGTGCTATAAAGGAATATTGCTTTGTAAGAAAAAAAAAAAAAAAACTGTGAAGGCTGTTAGTGGCAGACAATGCCCTGTTTGATTACAATACACCTACCCTGTACCTATGAGTCGAGTGAACTACAGCATGACTTCATCGTGTTCAAATGTGAACATGGTTTGTTGTTAAAATCGTTTATTACGTTTCTATGACCCGTGTAGCTGTAGCTCTCCTCTTTTTTCTTTGCTGCATCATTTTGGTATTCGTTGAAAAGTAAAGGTCAACATAAGGAAGATAATAAAATCTAAGTTGCTATCAGCTGTGAGGTAAACAATACTGGCTTCTTCCAAGACACACATTAGCACATTGACTGACAGATGGACCAATCAGCTCTTACTTCCCCGCTCCAAAGTCCTAAAGGAGACACTCAGAGAGGCATTGCCACCCTTTCCCAGCCACACCATCAAGCCGTCGCCCATTCCCCTTCCTGGGAGTGGGCCGGGCGAGAAGAGAGATAGAGAGCCGCATTAATAATTCAGGGCTTAGCTGGGGGGTTAATGGCTAGCAGGCAGACAGACAGGCAGGCAGGCAGGTACGAGGACGAGTGGCCGATGTGTTTTCCAGCCGAGTCATTGTTTGCTTCCTGGATGTGGAGAAGGAGAGGCGGACGGGCAGTTTTCAGGCCCGGGGGCTCATTAAAGATTAATAGGAGAATCTATTGGGGCCTGTCCTTTCTATCTCTCAGACTAAATGAAGTGGTCTGCCCCTAGTGTGTATGTGTATGTATGTGTATGTATGGGAGAGAGTGAATGGAGCAATGCTGCACTTTAATGAAGTGCTGCCCGCTCCCGTTTCCTGCCACTTTGACCACTATGTCACTTACAAACTGATGTGGATGCATGCAGGGATGGAGAGCAGGCAGCTTTATTTGCAGGAACAGAGTTTAGCTTTGCTGACCAAAACCTTTAGAGGGAAATGCAAACATTTTGACATAGAATAAATCTTAACTGCATAAATCTTTTGTTATATCCATATTCACAGTCTTTCACAGTACAGTAACGTTTTCCCTCGCGCACCAGGTGTCTCATCAGTCGGCCACCATTCAAAGCGCAGGAAGAAAAAAAAAAAGTAGCTGAATGAACAATGTTCCAGTGAAAATTTAGAGGGAGAAAATATGGCCTGTAATATTTTGGCCCCTCATTATGCTGACAAAAAGAAAGATATTTTATTAAGGTTTTTATTTTATGGATTCCATTTTAGTCTCGTCATTTTTCATCAACAATATTGCACCTTAAGATAGTCACCGTCAGCGTTTAAGGACGTTGGCAACGTCTCGTTTTCCTCAGGGGGAAAAAAAGGTCGTTGACGAATATTTTTTGTTTAATTCTGTCTGATGAAAGTAACACTATCTGAGTGGTATCACACGCTGAATAAACATTTACCAAACTCAAAAGACCTGCCAGTTTGCAAATAGCTGGTGTAAGTCTAACCTTTCCCGCGCTTCCCCTGAGGACTGCTTTAAGCTTAAATTGGCCCTTTTATTATCAGGAAGCCTGACAAACAACGTTGTGCTCCTGCAATTAGAGTAGGTTTGTGAATCACCACTCAATACTTTTTAGGTCTCAACCAAAATGTGTCCACACCATCGAATACAAAAAACCCAAAGATTCTTGAGATTCACAGTCTTGTTTGCTTATTCTTTAACGAGAGAGAGAAATTCTATCTATTAATACCAGATTTTAAAGAAGCTGAAGATAACAATAAATTAAGAATAATCCCAGGAGAAGGACATACAGCAAACCTTGCCACCAAGTATGTGTCCCTGTGTCCCAACCTGAGGGACGGCAAGTGACTCAGCCAACTGTTGCACTTAACGTTCTCTGCATGGCAGGTTACATCTTGTTCACTTTTATTTGTAGTTTAAGTTGTATCTATATTTGTTCTGTTTGTTTTTGTAATTTAGAACTGCTAAATCAACTGGTTTTGATTGGATAACTCTTTTTATGTCTTATTAAAATGTATACTTTATATTTTGAAACAGCTTCGGCAACACTGTTTAAATGAAACATTCACGCCAATAAAGCACACTGAGCTGAACTGATGAAAGATTTAGTTAGGAGTTCAACTAATATATCAAACCATCTTAATATACAAATGTCCATGATGCATCACTGCTAGCAAAAGAGTGTTGTGCTTCTTAAGTTCACAACAAGTGGTCCACTTTTTTCAGGTAAGAGCAGCATACAGATTGACAAAAAGACAAGTGGAAAGAAAAAAACTAAAAGCTTGTGGGTCAGTGGATGTTGTGACCCCTGTGAGGAAGAGGAAAAAAAAATCTGACCAATTTCCTGGGATGTGGGAGGTGAGATGACACACACACACACACACACACACACACACACACACACACACCCCGCCTATCTTCAGATATCCACCAAAAGTCAATGTAAGCACTCAGAAGGTTCATTGCAGCCTGCCTGAATGGACAGACACATTTGATTGTGTCAGAAGATGTCATGATCAAACATCACTGCACAGGAGCTTCCATGTCTTGTTTACTGTGTCAGTCACTGAGGTCAGAGATGCTGCCGTACTGATGCTGGTGTAGGACGTCGGGCTGATTCCAACTGTGAGAGGGAATCAGTATCTAACATTCAATTTAACTGAAATGTTGCTCAATTCAGTGAGGTATAAAGTCAGAATATAAGTCGGAAAAGGCTCCAGTTATTGAGAAATCTAGATCTACTGGTTTTAAAGTTTTGGTGACTAAAAGTAATAGATGAGGGGATTTTGCAATTTCTTAGGAATCAGTAAATGTGATGTCCCTGATAATGTTGATACTGCAGTGCGTCATCTGTCATGACTGAAAGACGTTTGATTAATGTCTACGCTGGGCTCAATATGAGACAACAATGCATCATTAAAAGCAAGCTTTCAATTACAGATCCCTGCACTAATTCAATTAGTCTCCTTTGAAGACACTTTGATAATGGGATCCAGACGGGTGGAAGGCATCGTCAATAACTCGAGGATTCATTGAGCCGAGGGGACGTTATCTGAGTTTATATCATCCTGGCTGCTGGTCGGGCCGTTACACAAGAAGAAGATTGAATGCTTGAGAGTGTGTGTGTGTTGTGTTTTGCAATACAGGCATGTGGAGATAAAATAGGAATAACGTGCTTATGTCTGCATATCTGTAACTTTAGAAGTGAAGTTAATATCTCTGTGCATTTCTGTATATCTATATATCAGCCTGTGCCTCTAACACGTCTCATGGAACACCTAGTCTCTCAAATATTTCAATGAGGATTCTAATAATAAGCCATTCTTGTAAATCTCTGTTCTTATATACACCCCTCATTTGTTTCCACTTTCGTGTAAAAGGACTTGACCGGCCTGCACAGAGCCCTGACTTCATAAAGTCCACATACTTCTGGCCATGTAATATAAGTCGCCTTTTGTCATGCTCGGCCGAAAAAAGTTTAGATGCTATAATCTAGTGCACAGAAACTTTTCCCGGTGCTTGTCTGCACACATTCAGTATATACAGCGCTGCATCTGTGTACATCACAGGACTACCAGAGGCAACGGCAATAACAGCATGAACAAAATGAGACTTCCAGCTCTTCCTAAATTACCACGGTGCCGCTGTAGCGATCCACTTAATTCGACTGCAATTTCTGCGATGCAATTCAATCAAAGCAAATGGGCTTGGTAGAGGTGTATCGCCACAGCAAAATACGCACTGCAATTTTCTCTGAAATAATAGACAATGCAGGCCTCATCAGGAATCTAAGCAATTTCAAAACTCACATTTTAGGAGCAAATGTCCCCTGCGAGTGTCACTCAGAATGGAATTACATAAAGTGTGAATTTTATTTTTGGGGCTGCGGTTGATTCAGCACACTAATAAAGGCGGAGCAGGATGTGTTATGACTTTATTCTTTTGGATATTTATTAGAGATAGATTAATAGAGATTAGTGAGAAGTGCGTCAGAAACCATTTCTCCTGAGAGGCCAGGGGAGGTGAAGTGAGTGATGGGACAGATACATGAAAGACTAGAGAAAAAAGAGGAAGGGTAGACAGAGAGACTGACTCAAAGAGAATGACAGAGGGGCAGACAGTGAGACGGACAGGGACACATTGCGATGAGGAACAGAAAGCCATGACAAAACTTCATCAAAGGATGACAAATGATGCTTTGAAAACTCCCAACTCAAAACCTCAGAGGATTCGGGGATGTCCTGACATTTTATAGTTTGGTTTTTGGATGAAAGAGGAAAAAAGAAGGAAATAAATCTTCCTTCAGTTTCATTCACTTTAACAAAGCATGCATTTAACGTATAGATCAGTGTCCAAATTCCATCAGTTGCAAATTTCCAACAAGCAAAAAAATGTCATCAAACTCCATCTTTAATAGGAGGGAATTGCAGGGTACCTCACGATAATATCGCAATACAGCAACTTCACGATAATAGATATATCGCTGGACTATCCTAAAATGGTACATCACGATATCTCTCTAACTATGAATATAAAATGCCTGTGAAAATGTTCTCTATTTATTTGCTGCAAATCCAAACTGTTAGAAAACAGCACAAATCTGAAGCCACACATTTTTCAGTCTGTAAATTAAAATTACAGAGCAACTTTTTTATATAAAAAATATTTTTTTTTTATAATTAACTGATTTTTTGCTGAAAATACAAATTGCTGTACAAGTCTATCACATTATATTGATAACTGTTCAGTGACACAGCTTTGTGCTGCCCTTTCTCCACCTAATGATATCTGTATTTTTAGACCACTGGGAATTTTGGGTTTGAGTTTGGACCTTTTGGGTCGGCTGTAGCTAGCCTGTGTGGAGTGCTGAAGCGGTAGATTTTAGATTAAGCCAGTAAAGTTAGTAGTTCTTTTCTTTTTTATTTAATGTGGAATATCGATACAGCATCATGGAAAAATGTATAACGATATATATTGCTGGATTGATTTTTTGGCCCACCCCTAATCTTTAATATTCATTTTAGCCTGATACATAATTGTGATTCTACTGCAAAGCTTCTATACAAAGCAACACTCCTTGATGAGGAAATTCTCCTATAATATCCTCCTTGTACCCCAGCGGAGGTCCTCACAGGCTGTCATTCCGGTGGTATGGATGGATTATTTAGACAGCAATCAGCCAGAGTCGGGCTCATCATTGATGTAGGCCTGAGTCCAACACACACTGACAGAATCAGCTTGACTTGGCTCTCCTGACAATGTCAAACATGACACAGGTGGAGGGGGAGTGTGTGTGAGTCAGCAAGAGAATAGGACAGAAAAGGAGTTCAGTCAGGGAGTGCAAGAGAGAAGGAAGGGAGGCAGGTCTGCAAAAAGTGTGTGTTTCTACCATATCTAACCCATAAGGGGTGCGCTTCAGTCTTTGTAACTCTGCTGGAGGTATAAACAACATTCCTCCAAAGAGATATTCCCTCATTTGGTGATGGTGGTGGTACAAAAAAATTCACTGGTTCTGCTTTTTTTAAAAGAGCTACATAACTACTGCCGGCTTTCTGAGGACCATGAGGTGAATCTCAAATATGCAATAAAGCCCACAGAAGCATTGTGAGCAAAATACACAACCTAAACACTCGTGAAAATGTCTGGGAGTAAGTTAGTTTTCACATATCTTTAAAAAGTAGTGAAAGGGAGGAGGATATGGAGGAATTTTTTTTAACAGAATCATGAAACATTGACCATGTTGATACATTTCTGGCGAGGTAAGCAGAAATATTTCAACACAGCCACCTGTAGACAGAGTAGAGCAGGGTTCTTGAGGGCATGTGGGAATTTTTCAGTTCATTGAGCGTATCAACACCAACCACATCAAAGAGCAGCACAAATCAACACTGTACAATTCCAGATTCTTCTTACCTAAAAATGAAAATAAAAAATTTCACTACTTCATTGTGTTTTATGATAAACCTGGTGGTACTAAGGCAAAGACACAGACAACTGACACGGAGAAACACAATTTTCAGGCACAGGGAAAGCACGAGAAAACTTTTCTTTGTGTGGTTTCATCAGATGTTTGGGAGCTACAGTGGGTCTAAACCTCATGGTGCGTTCACTGTATGCCCTAAACACAGAGGTGAGCAGGGTGGACTGTGGCCGGTCACACAGCTTGTTATGTGAGGCGCCGTTTACCGAGATGACACCCCCGATGGAGCCGCTGCTATGGAGCAAAATAACAGGCAAAGCCAACAAGACTACCCCTCTGAGAGAAAGGCAGCTATGGATAATGGTGACAAGCATCTCTCTCTCACACACACACACACACACACACACACACACACACACAGCGCTGCCAGATTGAAGGCTATTATTGTGACCAACTCCAACTGTAATGGCTGCTGCTGAGAAGAAGAGTGTGTCTCCATATAAACAAGAACTCACAGAAGCTCTACACTCCCTCTGTTTCCTCTCGCTCTGACTTTTTGCCCCACTTCCTGCTGCAGTGCATTGCAGCAGCGTGTGCTGCACCTTCAGCAGAACACCTCCACACGAATACATTTAACAGCACAAACAATGACTCAGAAGCTGAACGCGCTGCTAATAAAACATTTTACCTACAGTATCATTACTTACAGTCACATTTTCTCATTATAGTTTGGTCTAAGAAATCATTTATTTTTAAGTTATCTTTTTTGTAAGCCCTTAATCTAAGCTGTGGCGTTCTCATTTTTCTTTAGTAGTGTGTACATCTGGGAGTTTAAAACAGAGGGGAGGATAGACCAAATATTAAATATTATTAATGCTTAAATTGTGTGCTGACGCTTCTCTACGACAACCGGCCGTCAAGTTCTTTACTAACCTGTTGTTTGACCGTATTTAACGATATCCCATCTGCACACTGGCCTGTTCAGGATTTTTATTAAAATGTTGGGGTTCAGGTGAAAATCAAACGTTGGATCTTCCAGACACAGGAATATATTCCATTTGCAGGATTGTACTGTCAGAGCACACCAGGCCTCAATAATCAGCTCTATCCCTCTTCTGTCAGATCCCTCAGATTCTCCTCTGATAACAGCTGACACCTGCTGTTGTCGTCCTCCTTGTCTGTATTTGATCGTTTTATAGGCCTCAGATAAACTCCTCTGCAAAACGCACTCTTCTCCACGCTCGTTTCCTGTCACCTATCTCTTATTCACTCTCCCTGTGCTAATGATAAACCCGTGCAGCGCAGCGGGTTTGCAGAGATTCTTACCTTTGATTGAAGGCTGAATGTGTTTCTAACCTTTCCTGCACCTCAAGATGTGGATTAAGTTTGAGAATGAGCTGCCATCTGTCCAACCTGATCAGGTCTATTTTAGGTGTAATTAGATTTTGGCAGCAGGTGATGAACAGCAAATTATGTGCTTGTGTGAGTATTGATAGCAGGTTGCACCCTGTAGAAGAGATCCCTTAAGGGAAACTGCAAACCCTCAAGACGGTGAGAGCTGTCTTTCATCTTCCCTCCATCTCTCTATTCCTGTTCTCTCACCCTGTCCCTCCCAGCTGGACGGGATCTGGGCTCCCACAGCTCTCTGTCATATTAAAACCAAAAGATCAAAGGCGATGAGGAGTGGAAG
>JAPMOB010221453.1:0-33207 GCA_029875015.1 Lepomis gibbosus | reverse complement strand
CTGCTCCACTCCTCCGTGTCCTGCATTTGGGTCCTCACCTGCTCTGCCCTGCACTCCACACACGCCGAGTGTGACAAAAAACCTTAAAGAAGAACATTCTAATCCTTGTATTACTGGTACTCGTTATGATTATTTCTCAGAAAATACCATTTTGTTATTTGTTTAATATTATTTGTTAAGTTGATGAAAATGAATTTTATGTCCTCTGTGACTTCGCTGATAATTTCTATAGCTCCATATACACAGGTTAGTCCTCTGTATCCATTTTAGGTTGAATATTGAGACATTTTCTGAAGGAGCATTGCTAACTGTGATTGCTTGAGGAGCTACAGGACAGAAGTGCCACATAACAAGAATGAAAAACCTTTAAGCAGTGCTATGTACGCTAATCAAACTTAGCACACCTTACTTCAAGAGCTTACATTAGTCAGTGATGAGAGTGTAAAGGGCACATGAATGTTTTCATCCTCTTCATTAAGTCAAAGCACACTCGCTTTACTTTTTTTATCCAGTGTGTGCTGAGGCGACTATTAGGAGAAATTAAGCCCAAGCATACATCTATTCACCCATCTAATTTCTTAGTTGATGGAACATGATTAAGGAAACAAAGAGATGCTGTGGTAGGACCTTATTTGTTGTTTAAAGTACAACATTAAATTAAACACATGAACATTTTGACAAATATAAAATATAAGTTTAGACACCTGCATATTGTCATGCAAAACTCACCAGAAAAGTAGACTTGCAAGAAAGGTCTCACTGGGGGAGATTAATGGCCTCAGACCCCTCAAGCATTTCTGGGTAAGTGCCCTTTTAAAGACGATTTTAATGACATTTCTACTCTATTATACAGGTAACAATGAAGAGAGACAAAAAGATGGGAGACGCAGGGCGTGACATGCAGCAAAGGTCCCAGACAGGATTTAAATCCAAGATGTTATTACTGTACATGGCAAGCACTTTGGGCAACTGACCTGCCAAGACGGTCAAGAAGGGACCTCTTAATCCAACTTTACCCCAAGTGTGTACCCAAGCCAGCCAATTGCCATGTTTATGCAGATACTTAAATATGCATAATTCATTTTGAATGTTATTATTTTGTAATCCTTTGATGAATTTTTCACCAGATCATCAAAATAGCTATGTCTTAAAGTCAGAGAATTTGACATGGGAACAACTTTTAACAACTTTAATTGATTCTAAAAACACATCTTCATAAGAGCCTAAGGGAATATAAATCATCAACCTGTGATCTGTAATACATTTTTTCAAGATCACTCCTGTATGAGTATATTTACTCGAGCACTGTGTCTAAAGTTTTAAACTGTCTGTAATTTTGCCTAGATTTTTACTGCTTTAATTTGGTATATACACACACAGTATGATGATTTGCTGTAATTACAAATAAATAAATATATAAAGTAGTTTGACTTGGCAACACCTGGGATAGCTACAAAAATGAAATCCTGCTTATACATTAAAACATAAATGATTATTTAGATTAATCCGACTGTTTTAACAATTAGCAGCAGGGGTGTGTAGTGGACCATTCTGGTAGGTTGTAGTCTTTACTCGCATGCTGTGCTCATAAACGATCGTTCAGGTTCCCACATATGTATTTGTAGGTGCCTATGCTAGTGAATTACTCACACTGTAGAGTCCTGTATTAAGTATAATAGTTAAGTTCAATATGCAGCTAAAACGTCCATAGTTTTGTTTTTGTTTTGTTAATTCAGAAAGCAGAAGGTTAACATGGAGTAAAATGTCTGTCAGCAACTGAACACCTAATGTAATCGCATATGATGTGTGGGTTTGTACTTTTAAATCTAATCCAGCAAATAAGTGTGACTATAATCTTTCCGTTTAGAAATAAATCTGTACAATCCTTTTTCATGCCCAGTTAAAGACAGGACATGATGCCCATCTCACTGTTATGCAAATCACCACTAAAATTGCATTTTCATTAGCATTTAGCTGCAAGATATATATTTTTATTCTATTAATATTCATGGCCCAGTAGGGCTATTGCAGGAGATTTGAGAAATGAATGAAGGGCCTATTTCAAACTGTCCCATGCCTTAGGGCAAAGTGGCTCCCCCAACAGAAATAAACAAGTAGCTGCTTATTCTTCAGACAAGCAATTTGAGAAAAATTCCATTGCTGCTTTGCTCAAGTGAAAAAGAAAGTGAGCCAGCAGACTATAACACAAAGAGAAGTATTCTTTTTCAATGCAGAAATGTGTTTTGAGACAGGGTCAAGCTGCAAGAGAATCCAGCACATTAAGCATGTTAACAGATGGCAAAGCTTGAGGGGCCAGGTACCAAGGAGCATACCAACAAACAGTTTGACAGTTTCACTGAAATAGCACAATAAATTGGAGCTGAGTTATGCCAATACAAAGGCAGGGAGAAATTGTCTTGAATAAACTACCCGAAAAGGTAGCTTGAAAGCAACCATTGGATTTGTATTTCAAAGTAAACTTCATTACTTTTTCTGACTGAAAAAAGCAGCTCCACACACAGGTGCTTCTCAGTAATATGTCATTAAATGTTGGTAAGTCTTCTCTAGGGAGAAATAGGAATGTCTAAACCCACAGTATGAAGAGAAGTACTTAAAAATTCACATGAACAAAAACTTTAACACGGGATTTTTATTTAATCATTGAATTATTTGTATGGCCCAAATCACTTGTACTTAGTGAGAAAATTTGGGTCCATTCAATTCTCTGTATTCCTATTTCTTGGATTTCATACATTAAAAAAAGCCTGTCCACAAATGTTGGTCTTCTAATTCCTGCTCTGGCTGCTCATAAAATAATCAATTTAGAAAAGCCTAATTTTCTTCTACACTCATGTTATTGTAAAAAGCCCTGTTCTTGTATTCAGCAATAAGCATCCAGCTCTCACCACTAGTGGCTATTAGACAAGGCAATGACAGTGCTGTCTAACTGGATAATTATCTAAGTAGGACTAGAATACAATCATATTTTTCTGTCACTCTTGAGCAAGGCCACAGATGCCCACATTCTGTCTTATCATTTGAGGGTGAAGACCTCCATTAACCTTGGTTAATTTCAGTCCTTTTTTCAATTGGTGGTGTTTGCAGGCATGACAGATAATTTCGGTTTCAATGCAGCATAATGTGGCACAGTTCATGAAAAGCAATGTAAATGACCTGCAGATTAGAGCTGAATTTTGTACTTAATATGCTAATAAGCGTAATTATAAATTTCATATGAAATCCATTCAGATTAAGTAGAAAATCTTTGTCTCTTCCATGTAGCATATTAACACATTTAATGTGTCGTATTCTAATGTCAGTGTGTGACTTTGATGGAATTTCACTGAACATGGCTTTTATTTAAAAGGCAGATTTAGTAATGTTTGTATGTTTGCATTACAATAATCTGTTGTCACCTACATGACTGATGGTTGTGGTCTGTAGAAAACTGCTTTGTTGAAGGTGAAGATGGTGGTTATTTACATACTTAAATCAAGGTTGTCCCTCTGACCTGAATGGCTCTTATCAGCATGCTGCCATCTGTCATCTGACACATAAGACGGGTTTTGTCCTGGTCAGCTCTTTTAATAAGACTGTGTGGTTGGGAAGTTTTTTGTATGCACTCTTTAAACTATGAAGATTCCCAAGAACCCTGTTTAAGAGAAATGTAATCACCACCAAGCTGTATAATAACCACACAAGTTTGAGTGAACAACATATTGTCCCAAATTAGATATATACAATTCACACAAATTGAAGAAACTACTTAAAAAATGTTAATGCTATTTTTAATAGTTAACGATGATTCCATTGGTTTACTCCCTGGGCTTTAGAGCTGTTATTATTATTATTAGTTCTGGCAAGCAGGTTAGAATAACATGGTACTCACCAATATCACTTTAGAGGTTGAGGACTTGAGTGCTCTCCTGGTAAACTCTTGTTTGACTGTAGTGGCATCAGTGCATTTGAAACCAAATATTCTCTTATATACAACTTTGATATCCAACCCTTTAGTATTAACAGGTGTGTGTGTGTGTGTGTGTGTGTACACACATACATACAAGGATGCACTACTGCACAAAGGTGTGGGAAAATGCTGTAAAGTAAGAATGTTTTGAAAAATAGACATGCTAGTAGATTACCCTTTACCTTCAAAACAGCATGCATTCTTCTAGGTACACTTGCACAGAGTCAGGGATTTTGTAGGCATATTGTCAGGTGTATGATTAAACACTTACTGTTAGCATTACCAAACAGGTGCAATGATCACCAATTCCATATTTAGGTTGAAATACAATTATTAACAGAATTATTATGGAACAGAAATAGCTGTGTAGAAGAACAGCCAAAGAGTTTACTGTCAAAAGTCACAAACCATGGGAAGACTAACCACAGCATGGCAAAACTGAGCACAGCAACAGGTAGTTATACGGCATCAGCAAGGTCTCTCCCAAGCAGAAATTTCAAGGCAGCCATGAGTTTCCAGATGTGCGGTCCAAGCTCTTTTGATGAAGCACAAAATATCCGGTAACGTTGAGGACTATAAAGGCAGTGGTTGGCCAAAGAAATTTACTACAGCAGATGAAAGTAACATCACACTTACCAGGGTTGGGCCAATAGACTATGCCATTATCCATTGCTGATGGCTGAAAATGTTGAACCAGCATCATGATTTAGAGGTGGCCTCATGGCCGTGTTTGCCTTCCGTTTAATCCAGGATGACGCACTACATAAAAACACAGCCTGTAGCAACTTTTATAAGATGACCCCACTCGACCCCCTACCCCCCTTTGTCATTGTCCATCCTAACATTTCCTTGTAGACATCATCGAATGCCAATTTGATAGGCATTGCGACCAAAAAGCCATACCTGTGACATGGAAACAAGGCCAAGCGACTCAACTATGCACAACTGCTCAAATGCTCAACTATGCACCAGGCCCCAAATTTATTCTGCAGCAGGACAACAATCCCAAACATACAGCGGCTGTTGGGGCCAACCTGCCCACCAAGTTCATTGAAAAACTATATGCAAGTGTACCTGAAGAACTGGTGCTGTTTTGAAGGCATATGCCACACCAAATATTGATTTAATTTCAACATCCCAGTCTATCTTAAACTGGCAGTATACACTTGCTGTTTAGTAGTATATTGTGTTACCTAATCAAAGTTATCTCAAAAAAACAGTTTAATGTTTAATCCAAAATTTTGATGGATTATAAGAAATCAATAAATGAGTGTCCTCTGTGAAATGCCTGTGAACCCAGGACACTCAATTACCCACTAAAGCATTGTCAAATCTACTCTTGAGGTGAGACAAAAAGCTGCTTGCAGCTTGCAAGCGTGTAGAAAATCACAGTCCTGCAACTTGTGTGTAGGTTGGTTATTTGCTTGAGGATGATTTGTGGAAAACTAGCAACAACATCAGAGACAATATACCCAAACAAATATCCACCAGAGACCGTACTGCTTTTCTAAGCTTAAAAACTGCGCATTTAATAAGATTTGTAAGAGAGGAGGAATGGAAAGTAGTACTGTTGGTAGGCTTTTAGGAAAGACATGAGGTTACAAGATCTTATTCTAACGTTTTTTGTTTTGTTTTTTAAAATAATGGTAAGCATAAAACCCATCCACAGTGGTATCCATGTGGGTGTTTAAAAAAATGTCTCATTTCCTACTCAGTGAAGCTCAATATGTGTGGCAGAACTGGGAGATATGATATAAATTTTTTCTACTTTTCTACTTATTGAATCCAGTTCTTATCAAATCTCGGTTCTGATTCCAAGCCCTTCACCACAAATTTTGTCACCACTTTGACATTCATCCACTCTCTTACACAGTTCTACAATACACAATACACAGTTCTTGGAAATGTGTTAACCACCGCCGTTTGCAGATTTTGTTCCTCTGTAACAGCGTCACCTGACTTCCTCCTTTACTCTCAACAGTATTACTAGAGGGATTTGTCTCTTCAATGTAAACATATGTCATTTTATGGGGTTCTTTTTCGACAGAACAGATTGTACCTTGGGTCTGTTTTTAAAATATATGTAATTAGGTTTTAGTAACTTGGCTGAATAATGCTGCAAAGTCCAAAGTGAGAGATGAACAAGAATTAAAATCAATTTAATAATCAATATTCACAACATAGAGCATAGATCTATGGATGTTGCGTTATTCTCCACCCTCAAAACATTAGTCATGATCGTCTCATTGTTGAAAATATATACTCTTTAAGGTGGCATTTTGATGACCCTAATCAGTATCATATATTATATATTATATAATATGTTGTGTGACTGTGACATTTAGTTTCAGTGTGTGGATTGGTGAATTTCAAGCTGATCAAAATCTCATTCTTTTCAGTTATCCTCTTAAGACAGCCGTGGTGAGAAAAGACTTGCTCATGTTTGACTTTCCTTCTAATTTCATCATGTCAGTCCTAACTTTTGCCAATAGGTTTATGTAAGAACCAGAATATTGTGGCAGGTGCAGGTGCTTCAATATACCAACAGATCACGAATACATCGGATGAAAAGTTTGATAGGAGATGTTATTAAAGAGTTGGTGATGTGGCAAATCACTGAGGCAAGTAAGAGCCAGAAAGCCAACTCCTACGCTCAGTCAAAGACAGGGGCCTGTAACTGTCTGTCTGCCTAGAATGAAACAATAGATTCAGATCAAGTCTTGCCTACTCCAAATTGATAATCCAGCCGCCAGCAACTTTCTCATCCACATCGGAGTGGTGCACCAGCAGGGTAGTTAACCAGTAATCAAGTCACATCCGTCATCCAATTCCAAATTCTCCACCTCACACTCCCTCCTCCTCCTTCGCCTCTGCCTGGCTTAACTTGTCCTCTTGTGTTTTCTGTGAGTGACACTTCGAAGTTGGGGCGAGGCTTCACTGATTGCCCTTGATGTGAATCAGATGCATCTGCCTGCTTGTTGCCAGTTCCTAACTTCTTAGCTATTGGTCGGGTGGGGGAGAAACAAGACACTGAGCTTGATTTTTTTTTATTACAATAAAACACACATAGACAAACAACCACTACAAACAGTAAGTGAGACAACAGTGACTGAAAAACAACCATCACTGAAAATGACAATAAAGAACAACAAAAGGGAAAGAAAGTGTATAAGCTATATAAACCCATGTATCTCTGTGTTCTCAGATTTGCCTTTGTTCGAGCCATCGTTTTGCCTTAGTTTTAAAAGCTTTAAAATCAAGTAATGTTTTTATTCCTGATAGCAGGGTGTTCCAAATTTGTGGGAAAAAAGGACTGGCACAATGTTGCTGGTTTGCTGTCTCCACAAACTGCTTTCTTGTAGTGGCTCCTTTGCCATTATATTTTTCAATTAGTTGACTGACTAGTTCCTGGGCAAGGCCACCTACACACTTGAAATCAATTTTATAAATGAGAGATTTATAAAATTGTCAAAGGCTAATAAATTATACTTTTTCAGAATTTTTCACAAAAAAATTGGTGCCATGTTATTGTAATATTTGTTTGTATAATGGTATTATAGGTTTCATTATTACATACCTCACACTCTTCAAGAATTAGTGACTAAACAAATAAATACTTATTATTTTAAACTTAAACTCTTGAAAAACACACTGTATCATGTTTAGGTTATATTTACATACAGTAAAACTGGATTATTGGCCTATGTTTGTGGGTTTATGTGTTAAATTTGACACTTTCTCAAGTTGCTCACATTGGTACAAATTAAGACAAACGTTCAGTATTGAAGTTGTAGTCCTAATGTCCTGAGGATGTTGCCACTGGTGTAAAACAACTTTCTTTTTGTAGCATTTCCTGACAAAACTGGAAACAAAGCTGGATTAGATCTTGTCATGAAATGTCTCTTAGGAAAAAGGTGCGGCTCTCCCACATAACAGGAATCACATTATTGTTCACAATAGCGTATGCATTGATGTCTGGCAGAGTATGGCTTTCAGAGTAAACAAAAGTCCAAGCTCAATCCAGCTTGATTATAGCATAACAATGACTGAAACTGGAAACATAGTGTTGCGGAGCTTTGAAAAGCAAGGATGGGTGGAATTGCATTAGATACACTCAAATCCTAGATTTAATTGAAGCTGGCAACCATAATTGGTTCCTTGGATGCCTTTAAAACTGTAATGTATGTGATATACGTCCCTAGATGAGAGATTCTGCCCTCAGAAGGAGTCACATCAACATCATACATCAAGCTAAAGAAACAAATAGAAATTCAACATCACCATCTCTGTGATGCCAAATGTGTGCATTATGTAAAATACAGGAGGGGTTCATAGAAAGCAATCACTGTGTGCATATATAATTAGCCAGACCTGGTTAATTTGAAATCAAATGCAGCTTTTCCAGGCATGCTCGTAGTTTAAGTAGATTGAGAAGGTTTCTGTAAAAATGTGGACTGTACATCACAACGGAGAGAGAAGAGTGGATTTCCTGATGAGCTCAACTGAGGCAGAAAATACAGAAATAGACTCAGGATTTACTTTTGTATTTACAAATGGCTGAAAGTACAACTGAGCAAGTGACATGAAAAGAAATGATCTTGTTATTGTTATTTAATTTTACTAATGTTTTTACTAATTTTACTTTACTTTACTACTAATGTTCTGTGGTTTTTAAATTAACAACAAGCATTAAATAAACATTATATTGTATCTGTTAGTGGATGGAAATGTTTTTTTCTGGCAATTTAATAGATTTATTTGCCTTGTTTGTTTTTCTGGCTTAAGTTTCACATTTCTGGCATTTTGTCATATTTGTATCTATTTTGTAACAATTGCCTTTCTTTTTGCTATACCTCTATACCTATCTGTCTAGAAACAGTATTGTTTCCAAGTATACATGTAGAGAATGATTGTGTTAAATGTCGAGGGAAAGTAATTGGCATCTACTTATGCATGAAAATGCCTGCGAGTGATCATTGAATTATTCATCTAATATGCTAAGCATTTCTATTTCAATGCCTTAAACCTCCCTTCGTATAAAGTTACATAACTTAAGTCATGAACAAATTAGGAGGACTCACTTTTCAAGGTCCGAAAATGGAGCAATCGTCTATAATTTTTGTATCACAATTTACTGTAACTGTAATTGCATACAGTGCTCAAACACTTTCTGAAAAGAATAATAAGGGGCAGTTTACATAATTTACTAGAGGTTAAAACAATCTCCTGTGATACATTACATCCATACACACAAACATATCTGATTACTTTTGTACATGGTACCAATTTCAATCCCATAATTAAAGAAAAAATGAGAGATGCAGAATATCTGCATTTATTGCTCATGTGTAAAATTGGTTTACACTACTTTAATTTAATCTTTCTAAATGATAAAATACTTAAATGCAATTTGCTTTGCGCTTAATTATTTTGTAACAGATGTATCAGATTGACAATTTAATTTAAATAATTCTTAACACATTATTTTTCTGCTCAGATTTATCAAGATAGATACCCTTCTAGATACCAACTATGTTTCACTGCACAGAATTCTGTCTGGCAAACTAGAATATTAAAAAAATGTTTTTTATTTTTAGCAGCTTAATTAGTAGGGCTGAAAAGAGAAAATAATCCTGAACAACTGCAGTGTCAATGGCATGCTGAAAACACTGTATATGCCAGTACAATCCTGCAATAATAGTCAGAGGGGCATCACATAGTGTGATGATGATGCCCGTAAATAACATAAAATTACCCAAACCCATAGCAAAGAATGCAGTCAGTAACATATGAAAATAAAATGAATAAGCTTTGTTATCACATACAGAGCCTTTTTTGTTATAGCACCCAACAGCATCCATAAATACCCAAATTTCCTCAGAAATTCAGGAAGATAATTTTAGAAGTTTGGGGGAGCTTTGGGCACTACAAGAACATAAACGATATCTTTGATGTAAGCAATACAAAATACAAGACAAAAGAGGGTAATCACTGAACAGTGGTATCACAACTAATACAAAAAGGGGTTAGTTCAACAAAATGCGAAGGCACACATCTCTTTGAATTATGTTACTTACAGTACCAAATAAAACAAATAAAACATGACAATAAACAATAATGTAAATATTGTTATATCTGTGTTGGTTTTGTGATGTATTATATAAAATTTCAAGTTCAGCACTTCTTGGATATGTTGTGCATTACTTTGACCTTTGTCGACAAAGCAAAATAGGCTTTCTTCCCACCAATTGTGTCATCACATGCCCGCACTAAACAATTAAGAAGATTTAATGCCAGACATCCCCTGACATGCATACAATTAATATTCCCTGCTGTCTGTGATGTTTATACAACTGTTGGTAAACATGACTGACTTTTGTTGCAGATGTTGAATGGTGGTCATGCTCTGCTAGAGGGATATATTAATTCACTAACAGGCCTTGGGCAGTCCCCCTTATTAAAACTATTTATTTGCCCCCTTCTAATGGCATAATTAATCCAGCCTGAAATTGGAAGTACCACATAAACTGCTGTCTGCATATAATCTGCATGACGGCAAATAAACGCCTTTTATGCTCAGTAGCTGTTGGTTTCTGTGGCTGTTGCTTGTACAATATTGAATATTTAACTTTGATACTACAGTTAGGGACATGGTGTGGTATTACAATGTGTAACACTGGCAGTACACTCAGTGTTTGGAATGTGTTTTCATTTTCAAGTCCAACACTTAGAAGCAATGGTCACTTTACCCTCTGATAAATACTGACACAATCTTTACCCTGACAATATTAAACATCCTAACCACTGCTAGCTAACTCTCTGCTTAAAATTCCTATTGAAAAAGAAAAACAGAACAATAGGATTACATGTCCTATTTAAGTTGCTGTTGCAACTTAAAGAGGCTCTAGTTTGTAATTTTTTAATCTCAACTCATCCACAAATTTACATTGCATTAAATTATCTGCAAATATTGCACAATTTGTATTCAAGATTTTTTTTTATATCTTATGGGCAATGATGCTCTCTGTCTCTGTGTACTGTACATAAATTGACAAACCTGGATATAGGGGACAGTTCATAACCCCAGGGGTAGAAATAGGCTGCAGGGCATCCCAACAGCACTTTGGGAGTAAACTTCAAGGGGAAACAGAGTTTGTTTAGAGACTTTTTGCCCTGAACGGACCTTGCTAGGTACTGCTTATTTATTTGGACAAAGTTATTCAGCATGGTATGACATGTGATTATGATTTTTTAAGTAAAGTTACATTAAAAAGGGGCCAATTAAGTTTTATATTTTGTAAATTGTTATTTCTTATGGATACTAGATGTTTCAGTGATAACACTGAGGGGCAGTGTTATATGGTTGGAAAGCAATTTGTTTAGTTTCTAGGAAGACAAAGTTATGTAAAAATGACAGGTTTTTGGCTGTGTATTTTTTATGGTCATTGAATTATGCCTATAGTTGACGTGTGACATGAATGATTGATAGTGCTCAGATTTCAGCTCTGGGTTTATTTTAAAATAACAGGTTTGGTAGTGAAGGGGCCTCCGAAGACACTGAGCCCAGGGGAATCCTTTAATTTGTCCTTGTCTGAACCATCGACTGTCTCCTGCAAATTTTCCAAAAATAGCAGTGCGAGTTCATGTTGGGGAGGGGAAGACATCACATTACTCAACCTGCTTACACACTGCGCTCCTCTATGATCATTTTACTGCAGCTAATTGCTAAACAGAAGATGGTAAATTATATCCTCATTGTCCTTGCATTAAGTTAGGTGGTCTCTACAAATCTTTCTGTGATTCAACTCAGTTTTTGTATTTTTTTATTTTATTTATAACATTGCTGCTGTTTTGTTTTTTGCGCTCCTCGTTGTACCTTCAGCTTTAAACCATTTAAGTTAGCTACAGGGTTGTTATTGTTAGTTAAGTTATATAATTACACTCACCAGCCACTTTATTAGGTACACCTGTTCAATTGCTTGTTAACACAAACAGCTAATCAGTCAATCACATGGCAGCAACTCAATGCATTTAGGCATGTAGAAGTGATTAGGACAACCTGCTAAAGTACAAACTGAGCATCAGAATGGGGATTTAAGCGACTTTGAACATAGCATGGTTGTTGGAGTTGGAGTATTTCAATAACTGCTGAGCTACTGTGATTTTTACGCACAACCATCTCTAGAGTTTACAGACAATGGTCTGAAAAAGAGACAACATTCAGTGAATGGCAGTTGTGTGGACAAAAATGCCTTGTTGGTGTCAGAGGTCAGAGGAGAATGGGTAGACTGGTTCAAGATGCCAGAAAGGCAACAGTAACTCAAAAATAACCACTTGTTACAAACAAGGTACGCAGAATACTATCTCTGAATGCACAACACGTCGAACCTAGAAGCAGATGGTCTACAGCAGCATATGACCACACCAGTGCCACTCCTATCAGCTAAGAACAGGAAACCAAGGCTACAATTTGCACAGGCTCATCAAAATTGGACAATAGAATAGTGGAAAAACATTGTCTGGTTTGATGAGTATCAATTTTAGCTGCAACATTCAGGTAGTGGGTCAGAATTTGGCGTAAACAACATGAAAGCATGGATACATCCTGCCTTGTAGCAGAATCAGCTTTATTTGCCAGGTGTCGTGGAAATTTGATTCCTGGTGAGAGGTTAGGCAAATAATTGAGTTACAACCAACCGTTGTCTTTGAAGAATTAATTTAACAAAAGAGAATAAACAGAGAAGTACTACAACAAAATCAGCTGGACCAGAGGTTCTGTCTCCTAAGACAGTCACTAACTTCTGGCCCAGAACAAAGGGGTGCACTGGACAGACTAGCAGAATGAGAATAATAATAAAAGAAAAATAGCACTATTATAAGTACTTGCATAAATGGATGATAAGTGTAAGAAGAAAACTATTTTCTGCCCTTACACCAGGTATGTGTACACATACGAGGAATTTGACTCTGGATTGTATAGTGCTTACTCATACAATAAAGAATCAGCCACAAACTACAGTATAATGAATACATATACACAATAAACCAATACAAAAACAATATTGACAGATCGAGACAATAGTGCAAGAGCAATGTACAAAGGATGCAGGTGTAAATTATTATCATTATTATTATTATTATTGTTATTATTATTAGTATCAGTATTATTTGGATGTGTTATATACATGAGGTAGGTGAATATGATATAGGCCTATACAGTATATACAATGTGAACAGTATGAACAGCAATGAATTACAGAATGACGGATAAATAAGTACTAAACAGGTGGATGATTTGAGTTAGAGTTACTGGGTTATTGTACAGGAACTGTTTTACACAACGGAAGTCAGAAGTCAGCTGTTCATCAGAGTGATGGCCTGTGGGTAGAAACTCTTCCTGTGCCTGCTTGTTTTGGCGCACAGAGCTCTGTAATTCCTGCCAGAGGGGAGAACAGGTAGTGTCTGGTGTGTGACGGTGGAGGACTGGGATGATTGTGGAGCATTTAAAGCAGGAGCGAACTTCACACAGCTTCAGTGATCTGTTGAAGATCTGTGTGAAGATGGGGGCCAGCTGGTCCAGTCAGATTTTCAGGCAGGATGGTGACACGCCATCTGGGCCAGGAGCTTTCCTGATCTTCTGCCTGTGAAAGAGCTGACACACTTTCTCTTCACAGATCATAAGTGCAGGGAGGTGACAGGGTGGCAATGGGGGAAGGTTACATTTTGAAGTTGGAGTTGGGGTAGGGGAGAGGTGTGATTGTGGGCTTCTCAAACCTACAATAAACACCACTTAGCTCATCTGCCAGTTGTTGGGCCCCTGTAGTGTTGGGGCACGGATGCAAGGTCGCTGACTGTGAAGCTGTTTTCTAGCTTTTCAGCATAGCTCCATTTTGCTGCTTTGACCTCCTTTGTAAGTGTTCCCGGGCCTTCTGAAGGCCTCCTCTTTGGTCTGCCTGAGTTTTGCTGTGAACCAGGGTTTTTGGTTGTTGTATGTGCAGAAGATTTTAGTTATCACACATGTCCTCACAAAAACTGATGTGTTAGTTAATTCATCCAGGTCAGTGGCTGCAGCCTCAAAAACACGCCAGTTAGTACAGTCAAACCAGTCCTGTAAATCCAGCTTTGACTCCTTGGTCCATCTTCTCCCTCTCTTTACAACAGGTTTAGCAGATTTCAATTTCTGCCTGTATGTCGGGATAGGATGAACCAGACAGTGATCAGAGATTCCCAAGGCTGCAAGGGGAACATAGACATAGGCGTCCTTTATCATTGTGTAGCAGTGGTCCAGTATGTTAGTATCCCTGGTGGGAGACTTAATATGCTATTTGTATTTTGGGAGTTGATGGCTGAGGTTTGCTTTATTAAAGTCCCAGAGAACAATGACGAGGATGTTTTTTCTCCACGGTAGTTATCTGGTCAGCCAGGTGTAGTAACCCCTCACTAACACAGGCCTGAGGCTGGATGTAGATGGCAACCAGAGCAAACAAGGAAAACTTCCACAGTGACTAAAACGTTTACAGTTGATGAATAATATCTCTAATGAGGAATACATGCTTTCTTCAAGACTGTGACATCTGTGCACCAACCTAGAGACAGAATCCACACGGAAGAGATTAAATCCCGGCAGGTGAAGTGCGCTGTTCGGGATGTGCTGGGTGAGCCAAGATTCAGTAAAAAGGAGGACGGCAAATCTGTAGAAGTCCGAGTTAGCTATATTGAGGAGAAACAGTTCATCAGGTGGATTAAAGGGAGCGTACTGCGAAAACTTTTAGATCCCATACAGAGCTGCTTTTCCTCTAATTACTCCGAGAAAGTTCCAGGTTCGAGAAAGAGCGGTGAAAAAGTGTGAGCAGTTGAAAGTCCAGTATTCAAGAGCTCTTCTCTGGTAACTGTGACCACAGAGGGATGTTAGAAAACAGAAAAAACAAACAAACACAGAAAAAGCACTTTGGAGCATAATCCAGAGGCAGCCGTCTGTGGTGCCATCTTGGTACACCACGTTTGTATTAACGGTTCAGGCTGGTGGTGGTGTAATGCGTGGGGAAGATTTATTGGCACACTTTGGGCTCCTTAGTACCAATTGAGAACCGTTTAAATGTGACGGCCTGTCTGAGTATTGTTGCTGACCATGTACATCCCTCTGTGTTCCCATCGTCTGATAGCTACTTTCAGCAGGATAATGCCCCATGTCGCAAAGCTCAGATCATCTCAAACTGGTTTCTTAAACATGACAATGGGTTCACCGTACTCCAATGGCCTCCACAGTCACCAGATCTCAATCCTATTGAGCACGTTTGGGATGTGATGGAACAGGAGATTCATAGCATGGATAAGCAGTCAACAAATCTGAAGCAACTGCGTGTTGCTATCATGACAATATGGACCAAAGTCTCTGAAGAATGTTTCCAACACCATGTTGAAAGTATGCCACAAAGAATTAGGGCAGTTCTGAATGCAAAAAGGGGTCCAAGGTGTACCTAATGTGACCAGTGAGTGTACACATACGTTTTATTTAGAGAAATGTATTTTAGTTAATATGATGATGGCTACAGAACCAACTAGTGTGCTATTTTAACCAGAAACAGTGGGTGTCTAATGTTGAGTAAAGGAAAACGATTGCTGAAGGACTATGATTTAAGAGTATGAGTCAAGCAAAGACACTGTATTGTGTATTATTAGCTTATCTGGCAGGTGAGACATTTATTAGTTTTAACTTTAGCCCTTATGGCTTATATACCAGCTTATAGCTGGTAAAGTTACAGAAGGTTGCCTCATTTCTAAGCTTACTGGAATGCAATCAGTTCAAAGGCCTTTTAGTAATGTTAACTTATCGGCACAGCAACTGAAGAGATGTAAATTGGGATGTGTGTCAATCTTACCACTCATGAACTTCAGCCTTTCCAGTGCTGTCAGTCATTGTTTTTTATAGACTGGCCAGGTGCTTTAAGCTATTCAGGTAAACTATGCACCCACCTTGTACCTTTTATATAAATAAAAGACCATCTCTACCAAATAGCCAAATTACTTCTCCTTCCCCCTGTCAAAGTCATGTTTGTGCTAGAGCTTCTTTGAAGTAAGCCGTGGCAGCCCTACATTTCCCACGATTGAATACTGACTATGGCTGACTGAAGGTAATAATGACGCTGTGTGTGATGTGTGTGCAAAGACAGTGAAATACTTTCACTACACCGCAAACTTTGCTAAACATCAGACACTAAGTCAAAATAATATGATGTTATGAAGCGGCAGTTCTGAGCAGGATATTTTTATTATAATTAAAGAATATGACAGTAGTTTGATGTCTTGTCATTATGCAGCTATTATTTGGAATTGGTAAGCCTACAGCCTACTCTTTATTTCCTTCATAAATACAGAAACGAAAGCAGGGAGGTCACATTAAATTAGAATTAAAATATGTAAAAAGTATTGGTATCGGTATCGGCTATTCTAGCCTGGTTATTACTTGGTATTGGATTGTATAGGAAATAAGTAGTACCACACATCACTAGTCAAGAGAATTTTAAACGGACTTTTGAAATGTTGCGAAACAGAAAAAAAGAAAATGCAAAATAGGTTCCTTTCCATCAGCTAGTTTGAAGCAAAAAACCTGGGTGCAACAAGCGGAGTTTCGTCAGTGGTTGGCATTACACATGGCTGTAATTAAAAAGAAGTACGGGTTGCAAACCAGAAACAAAACCAGTCACATGAACCCGAGGACCATGGATCTGAGAAAAATGGAGAGAGGTCCTCAGGAATGTGTTTTAAGCGGGCAAATTACTACCAGCCATATCTTTGTGCGTTAAATATCCGGCATGACGCCCACAGCAGGAACAGATTATCAGTCGTGAGTTAAATGTTCACTACATCAGAACTTAGTCTGGAAAAGTGTTTCCATCTCCCATTTAGCGCATTAACTTGTTTTTGGCAAACGCAAGAACCACCTCAAGTAAGCGTAAAAACTTTCCTGCCAAATTATGGAAGTTTATATGAATTTTGACATTTTCATCAACCATTTCTAATGCCAAAATGTGCATAAAAATGTTGATGGAAACACAGCTTATGTTTCAGTTGAAAGTATACTAGAAGATTTAAGTAGTTGCAAATGAGTAATGAGCCTATCTAGAAAAGCTTCACTGATGTCTTTATGTACGTTGTAACAGTATTTACAGGCTAGCCCTTGTCAGCAGTGGATATGAGCTCTAGAGCCTCTAGAGAGGTTTATAATTTTACAAATATTATCAGCCGATAGAAGCTACTTGCAGATATATCTGCATTGGTGTTTTTAACAGCCCATATATGACTTTTAAAAAAGAAACTCGGATCCTTCCCTCAGGTCGTGAGTGTTGCATAGTTTGCCCACCAAAGGGGAAGCTGCAGCACCACAGAACAAAACATCAGCTGACTGGACCCTACCAGAGCTACAGTGAGTAGCTCCTGGTAGCTCTAACATTTAGTATTCGCGTGAGTTGTTCATTTGTCACGTCAGTTACATGACTTAAATAATAATAAAAACAGCCTTCATCACTTCTCCTCTCCTGAAAACATTCATACCAGACTTGCTAACCCTCCCGTTTTTCACTGCACTCTCCGGTCACAGCAGGTCAGGATGTTTAATTTTACAGTAGGTGAGTGCTGGAGGCTAACGTAACGCAGACAGACGTGATTATAGATTTATTTCTGAAATGGTACAGCAGTTCTAGTGAATGGTCCTCTCATTTCTCCCTAGTTCATTACTTCTGAATATTATGTAACATAACTTACAGCAGCTAACGCTGTCCCTTGCTAAATTAGCCATAAGGTCAATGCCATGTATATCAGTATAGGAGCGCTAACGTTGTTAATGAGCAGTTAAATTATATTGTTAAATGCATTCTATATCTGCGAGCTGCTTGTCTGTAGTTACAGCCGGTGTGTCCAAAATGATTAAACCAGAAGGGACATGTAAAGAAACGTGAGCCAAACAAGAATTTAACACGGCTTCCTGCCTAACAAAGTACAAAGTTGTTGTACTTTTGTTCAAAGTACAAGTAGTTTTTATACTGCATTATGTCATGGTAAATTGGTATGGTCTTAACATAACAACATTTATGGATAATCTTTGTTTATGTCATGCATTTCTTAAAATAATGAGAAAAAAGAATATTGGCCAATATATCGGCTATCTGATTTTAAAATCCTCATATATTGAAATCGGTATTGGACTTCCAATACTGAAAAATCCCTTAACGGTCGGGCTCTAATGAGCTCCCGCAGCTCTCTCTGTGAGGGTGAATGCCACAGCCTTGGCTTCCTTTATTGAGCCATTGCTTGGATGTTGACCGTAGTGTTCAGTGGCGTTTCCTTTAACCTCAGCAGTTCTATTTCAAACTGAAGGGTCAGCCTCTTATAACTCAGAGACCTGCTGTGACTCCAAGGGTAAAGAAATATTTGCCCTCAATAATCAGATCCAATAAATGATGCCTCATCCTCTGTCTCTGGAGTTTCATGAAGACAACAGGGACTGATTTTAAACTGCAGATGTCTGAAATGAAAGATGTCCTTATCTAATCACCACTGAATTATTACCATGTGCCTGGTGGCGCCATTTCTGATAATAAGCCTTTTTGTCAGGCTTTCTGGTCCACATCACATTTCTCTGTTTTGAAAAGGGGGGATCTTTGTTTGGAAGGAGGCTGATAGAACACTGGCAGGAGGTCATGGTGCAATCATGCAGCTGTTACCATTTGTTTGTTGTAATGTGCAATTTATGGTGAATTGCATTGAAAAAAGTCCAGACTTTATCGAGGAACTTTCTGATATGAATGTTTCTGTGTCAGTGGACCTCAAATTGTGTGTCTCATTCATTTCAAGGGCTTGTTCCAATGGGTAATGCATAATATGGCAAACAGAGGCGAATCTCTCACCCCATCTTCCTCTGTTGCATGAACCTGCAATAAATTTTCCACAACCCATGTGTGGGTTTCAGTACGCCGTGTTATTTATTTAGAGTGTTGCTTTTCTATTAGTGATTTATGTGTTATTGTGAATGATCTGCTACTGGGATCTATGACATGGGTCATGCAGGGTTTTTGGATGACGGCCCAGGCTGAAACAAAGTCATGGATTCAGAATAATGTGGCAGCACTCTCCTCCATCCATGAGCATTTCAGTGTACTTTTTCTTTTTTTCCTTTTTTTTGACTTACAGTAGCAAATGAGCAATTGGTCAACCAGATTCTCCTATAAAAAGTGATTCATGTAAGTGAGGGATTTTGTGACTACTAGCAAGTATTTAGCAAGGAATTATTCAGCTATATCAAGTGCATATGCTGTGCTTGAAGCTGTTGCTGTCATTTGGAGTTTGTGATTACAAGGAAGTAAGCAGTGGGAATTCTTTTGATCTTTTGAATGTTGATCTTTTTTGTTGTGGAGAAAAAAAACTAAATATCTTTTTAACAAGAAGTGGTGGTGTTTCCATAAATGTACGTTTTGATCAACCCTATCATATGTACATACAACTTGCAAGAGCAAATACTTTTTGAGAAAAATATAATGCCACAAAAATTCAGTTTTTATGAGAAAACCCATTTAATTAACATATCTGTCAATTTGCAAGTTGGTTTTACAGAAAGTTTAAGACAATTCTTCACTGACAACATATTTCATTTGCAATAATTTACTTAAAATATCTGCCTGCAGCAACTAAAGCAGGATTAAAGTTTTTCATGGGTATGTTTAGCCACTCAAAGCACTTGATTAAAGTTAAAGATTCCAATCTTGGATAAATATTTTTAAAAAGTCAACATCTTCTTAAAGAGTTAGCATTATATTTCATTATTTCCTGTTACAGCTACAGGATCTGCAGAGAGCATGGATGTATAGATGTTTCTGAAAATATTTTGGTACCAAGCTGTGTGTCCTTACTTATTTTAATTTAATCTTGATCTTGAATCTACTTCAGCACGTTGAAACATAGTCTGCAGCCCATATGTAGATGATTAACCTCAATACATTATTATCTAATGAATTCACATATAATACTTGTAAAATTGATTTCTACTTCATGTAACTGGTTGGTTGTTTATTTTGCCTGTCCCATCCAACAGTTTTGTTGTTGAATTTGTTTTTTTCCACATTAGCCTACTTGCAATGGCCAAAGTAAAGTGGGGCAAGTGAGGATCACAGTGCGAAGCAGGGCCATTTTACTCAATAACCTGTCTCCTGGCATAAAAACACTCTCCACCTTGCACAGGTTGATACGAGTTCTATAAATAATATTAAATAAGGATCTTCTTTTTATGTACCCATGCTATCCGTAGAAAGTGGTAAAAAGTGGTAAAAGGAAATTAAGCTGTTAACTATGGAGTCACCAAATGCCAAATGAGTTGGGTCATCTTTAAGCAAACTCCTGAGCTTTGTGTCCGTTCATTGTGTCCAGATCTTTTTGCCCACTTTTTCAGTACATCACTCAGTGGGGATTACAGTATGTCAGCATAATAATCTTAATAATAATTTGTATAGGACCTTTCATATAAGAAATGCAGCTCAAAGTTCTTCACAATAACACAACTGAGATAAAATGCCATACTTAATGTAACAAAAAGAAAATCTTTGTAATGGCTATAGTTCATGCTAACATGCTGTGAAGTAATATTTGCCTCACAGGAAGCTCAGTCATAAATGACAAGAACGCCTCTGCAGTGCCATTCAATTGAGTCCAGAGAAAAACAGGATTCGGCAAATGTGCCCTGTAGAATTTTTCTTTTAATAATTGGATGGACTACATGAATATTTAAATGGAGATGCAGAGGCATACCTCTGGTCAAAAGACCTATCTCTGTAAAACGAGCCTTCACTAAATTGGTTTATTGAAAGGAATAGAAGTTTGTTTCTCTCTTTCATTCATCCCCCGGACTGTGCTGAGTAGATGTTATTTTCTCCCCTATTGCTCTGCCCTTTAGCTTTAACACTGGTGCTTTTAATCCAGTTTAAAACACCTCTTTCTCCTTAGGGTGCCAATAAAGAGTGATTTCTCCCACCAGTGGCAGACATTTAATAGTGAAATCTCACTCTCACTCTCTGAACAGACAAAGCTACGATGGGTTGGAAAAGAAGCTAAAGGAAGTCTTCAGTGAACGAAGCAGCATCCTGCACCAGCTCTCCAAGACATCAAAGGAGCTGGACAGCATAAAAGGCAACCTTCAGGTTTGAATTTTACTGTTTCTTTTTGTAAGATACGGCAACGTTGGAAGTTGGCCGTGAATTCTGGTTTGGAGGTAATTTCCAAGCCTCTATTTTCAGCCACCTCATGACTGGGAAACCCATCAATCTGCTGTGTAACAACTCACTGCTATTAAATATTAATGTGCAAATGTTTTTCAATTTGGTGAACCCACCCATTGTTATGTATGTGATATGTTACTGGAAATGCAGCTGTTAAATAAACAATTCAGGAATAGAAAAAAGCAGATCAATTAGTAAGCAAGCAAATGTTTTAACAGCAGTTACAAAGAGCTATAGAGAAGGAGAGAAAATAAAGATAAAATGGAAACGATTGACAGGACCATCAATTCACAAACATTTTAACACTGCTCCATCCAATTTTCAAAGCCTTGAACTCTAATCATCAACACTCCGCTTAAAGGAAAACTATAGTTTATTACAACTTGGGCTTTATTTTCAAAGCTCCAGCCCTCGATTATATCAGATATAAATATCTTCTCATTAAAGAAATTGAGAAGTTTTGGAAACATGGCAACTTCATCATAAATAGGTGTAACAGAATGACCCAAGTAATCAGGCGATCATACAGGTTGAAGCGAAACCCCTAGGTTAGTTAAATTTAATTGGAAGACAAAACAAAAGCTACCAATGAAATTATAATCCAAACTGTCCATTTTGAATCCATCACAGTTTACAGACCAGAATTTGGTCCAACTTTGACCTTTGACACATTCACTCATGGTTTAACTGTGCGAATGAAGGATAATAGGCATCATTATGGGTCTACTCACTCTCTGATTTATATTTACAAAGCAAGTTTACATGCAGTAAGATCATTTGACCTCTAGTGTTTCTTGCCCTGTTTGACCTCTCTTTAGCTGTCAAAAATAAAGAAAGTTGTATTCCTCATTAATGAATAGCACATTTAATTAAAAAAGATTTAATGGCTGTTTTCAAATCAGAATATATGGCTGGGCAGGACGCCCATGCAGGTTTCTGATGTTTTTTTTTCTTTTGTGTAATCAAAAATGTAAGGTATGATTATTTGAAGACAGGTTTGTATACCCAAAACCCCACTTTACATGCAAATATGTGCTGGAAAGTTCGTGAGATTTTTGCCCTAATTACTTTTGGCCTCAAAACAAAGAAGCAGAAATATATATGCATATAACTCCTACAGCAAAGGTGATTTTGCATAAAGGAAGAATAAAAATTAGGTGTATGATAATAAGGATTATTATCTCTTTTGCAAATGGAGGTATCTGTTGGTTTCACAAAATACTGGTCTTGGACATTTTAGCAAGTAATGTACCTTATTATACTGTAGATATTATAATTCTGTGAGCATTTCACAAAACACAATTATCTCAGTGCCAGATACTGCACATCTCTTCCCACCAGTCGGTTTAGGTCAACTTCATTACGGCTCTTGGCAATGACAAGAAATGAACAGAACTCAATAATACATTTAGATATTTTAATGATTTAGTATTTTCGGTAGCATTAGCGTATGCAACAATGATCTTGCAAAACATGGACATTTAGACCTCGGGTGCATGATGCCCCGCATTTCTGTGCAGCGCTCCCAAAGCTGCAGTCTGAGTGATGTTTTCCTCTTTGCAGGGTGTTGATGTTTTTAGGCTTCAGGCAACTTTCGCGGGCCAATAAAATTGTCAGAAAATCAATAATCAAACAAGTGATACGCACACTTTTAGTGCATTTGTGTGTGTTTGCAAGAGATATCCCATGTGTCTGGAAAAAGCTCATGTAGTCTGGCTATCATCATCCCCAGGGCAAGCTTTGATGTCTATTCACTCCAGGCTAGCTAGGTTGGCATCTATTTTCACCCTGGGCCCTGTGCCAGCATGCTGAGCAGGGTAGAGGTTGGTTAGATTTAGAATAGTGTCCTGTGGAATAAATATATTCTTCAGGGGAAAACATCATCTACATAAAAAGCATCAGCTTTTAAAAGACAATCTAGTCAACAGGGAGACGCATTTAGTATTTTCTGGTAAAAATTTGATGGAGCAAGTGTTTATGGCTTTAACGAGTTGCCCATAGATGGAGGTCAGCAACCCTAATAATAAAGCTTTTGTGTGGTGGGGAATTTATTCTTGGCAGCAGCTCCTGGGTGGGATCTTATGAAGCAGTTAGTACAAGAATAGGAGTTATTTTGCCCTGCATCTAACTATGGGCTTTGTACTTCAGATTTGAAAAATAACCTCATGAGACATTTGCACATAAGTTAAAAGTAGCTGCTTAAATTCAATGTCATAATCACATAACCTGCATGGATTTGCACAAAAGACTATAGACCCATTCTGTAGGGGATTTGATGCAGTATATATTTGTATAAAAAAAATTAAATTTAAAAAATGAAAACAGTATTATACTACCACTACTGCTACTACTACTACTACTACTACTACTACTAGTAGTAGTAGTAGTAATAATAATAATAATAATAATAATAATAATAATAATACCACAGTCAAAAATGTGATCCAGTGAAAATTTTGTCCATGTTTTGACATGAAAATGTAGGATCTGTAATTTGTCACCATATTCACTTTAGACAATTTATTTATTTTTACAATGCATACTGACCACTTATGCATACTGACCACTTATTGGTTTAAGATTCATCAATATAGTTATATCTTCCTTCAAGTTCCCTTAATTAAAATTTTTAATTAAATTAAAATTAAAATTCTAAAATCATGTAACTAAAATTAATACAAAACAAACAGAAAAGGACAAAAATAATCAGATGACAAAAGAAGACTTGTAAAAATCTGTGGCCTGAGCTTTTGTCATCCTTTTTTGTGGACAATGAAGCAGAGGGGAGTAGAAAAGTGGCCATATGACATGTGGCTGTATGAAAAATGATAAAAATCATTGAATTCAAGGGGATGCCACCAGAGAGAGAATGCAGGAACTGATGTAATTTCAACAATTTCAAGCGATCTAATTTTTCTAACTGCAGTTTTATCTTCATATTAGCTTACCTGAAGTGAATACACATTCTCTATTGTCAGCAGCTGTTGTTGGCTCCTTTCACTAATCTTGCTCTTTAACATAAGTGTACATGAAGTGAAGTCAGGGACTACGGAGGAGGAGAAACACCTCCTTTGTGACAGGAGGAAACAGAATTTATGTAAATGTGGTGTTAATTGCCACAGATATCACCTTCAAGCACAATTTAAAGAAAAGCTAGCTCTCCCTTTGAGTCCACATTTTCTTTGAAGTCTGGAAATTTCTGCTCAGCTCATAACAAATATAAGAAATCTTGGAGGGCTTGTAGGGCAATCAGAGACCTGACTAATCCATAATTACCCATCAGGCATGTGCTTAGGCGCCAGTACAACCCAATCTGTGCGCCTGCCTGTGCCCTTGTTAGGCTGCTTAAGAAGACACTGATCACCAGATTGTTATACAGTAGGCTATATAAGCTTTTGGGACATCAACAGCATTTAACATCTGCTGCATCATTTTACAATATTCACCTTGGTTATTTTATGATTCTGGTCATTTTGATTTCAAGAAAAGATAACAATTAAGCTTTTGACTGTTGCTTGAAGGATCATGCAACCTTGAAAATCTGGGTACATTTTGAAACATTTACTATACAGTTCAACAAAGGGTATGGAGTATATTTGCTTTCCCTGGTCCGTTTGCCTGTGCTTTGAAATACTACTTATTTTGGGGTTTATTTTTTCAGGAAAGACACAGTTTTGCATCTTACGTGACAGAGTATGTTCTGTTCTCTTTTAGTCGCTGAAAAATGATGACTCAGTTGCCAAGAAGGATGTGCAGAGGATTCTGGAGCTCAGCCACAAACAGAGGTAAAGTGAGGCGTCATGATTGACTTAGACATGAGTATCTTGCAACAGTATTGTGTAACAGTGTCATACAACAGTATCATGCTGCTCGGACATGACTTAAAAATGTTGATTAGGAATTTATAACAGCCAGTAATGGCTGACAAATTAACCATATTTAAGGCACTTGATGTTTTCTGATCACCACCATCACCTTCACCATCAATCAAGTCTTATGCAAGCAGTACATTAAAATTTATACAAGCTATTGCTGTGAAAGCTATTCCGGCACCCCTGGATCATAAAGGCAAAGCCCCAGTCATTTCTCCCAAAGATAATGTTAAATGACTCAGAAAAGGAGCTCCTCTACAGCTTCGATGGATGGATATGAAACTCTTGCAGTTAAATCATTAGTACAAAGGGACAACTAAGGACAACTTCCAAGGTGAATTTCATTAAGAAACATGCACCATTAACAGATGGTGGAAGCTTACGTTGTTGATGAGACTGACAACACAGTCTGCAGATTAAATCACTTAACATTTGGGTTCTGGGTTAGTTTTGAATGGATTCAGTAACTATGATGCTGTGTTATTGATAAATTTCCTACTTTGAATTTGCTACTGGCTTCTTTTCCATAGCAACAGAGGCCAAAGCATATGACTGTTGTAGTCTGCAATGCCAAAATAATGCTGACCGCAATCCCAAACAATGGACACATGAACATGACTGGTGGTCATAACATAAACCCATAGGATTGTTACATTATCTAGGAGATTCTTATGTTTCTATGTTAAGTAACACTCAAGATATGAAAAAAGTGAAATGTGTGTATAGAATATGGAAAAACACTTCTGGCAGCAGCATCTCCACTCATTTTGCAACTCTGTAACATTTGATAATCTAATAGTAAATAAATAGCAATCAAAGAAAAAAGTAATGAATACAAAACATCTTTAGGTATTATTTATTAAAAATCCAACACTCAAAAATAATCTGCTTCATCTGGGGTGTGTGGGTGTGGTCTGATTATATTTGATTGACAGTGGTCTGGCATAACAAACTAACAACCCTACAACCGTCATCAAATTTTTATTCCTTTATCTAACGGTGTCCTGCCCACTTCCAACAAGTAAGAAGAGCAAAGAGGCCAAAGCATATGGCAGCAGAATCTCAAATGTCTGAAACCAAAACTTTCCTTCTACCTTTGATAGGAAATTGTGTGTTCATATTGGATTACATTACTTATAGCAAGGTGTTGATTAAGAAAATATGCTTTTAGGGTCCTCATTAATAATGACTCATTAACTATTATTAATGCTAAGACACTGCCCAGTTTGCTTCTACATAGCAGCATACTCAGAAGCAGGTGGATAAGACATAATCCAATCATAAAACATTTTTGTATTTGAAAAGAATGTGCCTTTTGTGAAAAAGCACATCAAGCGTTGATTTAATGGAGATTTAATGCTTTATCTTTTTTCAAGCGAGCTGGAAAAGTGTTTACCTAAAGTGCTTTACCAGTTAGGACTATCTGATTAATGTTGTGTGTAATGAGACTTTTAATGATTAGGAGTCATTTGTGGGCTTCATGCTCTCTGAAATGTCAGCCTGATTGAAGTCCAGCCCTCCTGTGTGCAGTATCTTGATAACGAATCAATAGCCTATCACTAGTCCATGGCAGCTCTCACATGTCATCAAACTAAAAACCATGAAGCGGCAGCTTGGTGTTGCCTAGCTAGCATTTGTGAGCTGCATTTTTTTCAAAGTGTTATTAATCCACCTTTGGAGTTGGAGTTCCATGTCTGCCAAGTGTGATTACTAGCTGACTCAATCATGGTGGATGCAGACAGGTGATTCATTGCAAGTCATTTATTTTTGACAACTCTTAACAGCAATTTTATTTCTTTCTGAAAATAATTTTGCTACAAACTGTAATGCAACAAAAATATTTACCAATAGACCAGGTACACACAACAAAAAATGTATATTTTAAGGTCTTAAAATAGTAACAATTAATTCAGATGTAATTTAACCTGCCGTCAGCCTATTTATTTATCTATTTATTTTATTTATTACTCGCTTGTATGTAAAGTATTTCAATCGCGCATTTACTGTGCCCTTTTCTTTCAGTTTGGGTAGTTTTGATCTTGTACAGCATGTTTCCAGTCTTGGATGCAAGAGATGGGAATATAAATATATATATGCCAAAGCAGTGGTGGTTGGTTGGTCGCTGTCAAGAAAATGTTTGCTAGGCTGAACTTATGCCAAGAGACAAGACCACTGGCATGTTAAATATAAGAATATATGGCTGTTCAGCAGAGAGGTGCTTTCCATACAAACATTGGGTATTGCTGTATTGCCTTCACAAATACTGCTGCTTGACTACACCACAGGCCGACTACAACCACGTCATATACTTTTAAACTTACAACAATGCTTGGAAACAGTAAATTGACTGTTACCTCTAATTTAACTAGGCTGCCTTAATTTCTTTGAAACTACTGACCTTCATCACTTTCTAATTTGATTCATAATTCAGTATTCATTTCTGTTATCTGTGCACAGAAACATCAAACAGTACTAAAATACCCATTGCATTCTCATGCATTTAAATTCATGTTAAATCCATATTGAATGCAGCACCAGGGTTCATACAGCATGCATAAAAGGAGCATTTCAAATGCTCACAGGGTACTACATGAAGCACAATGAATACCACACATTGTTGTCTTTATACTGTACATCTCCTTATTGATCTAAAATCTAGAAACCTTTTCCATTTATAATATTTGTCTTTGTGTGTTTTTGTTAAACTATGCATTATCTTAGGGATAACCAGCCGTACATCTCGAGAGAAAATAGCTGTGGCTAAACCTTTAAATTCAAACAGGGAAACATAGAAGATTTATTAACGTGAATTCAATTTTGAGCTTGAAGGTAAATACATTATAGAAGAAAATGAAACTGACAAAAATCAATCTATATGAATGTATAAACAAGTTTTGCTGTCAGTTAGCTACAAATATGCAACACATACCTACTCATATACCCCCTAATTGCATAGTCAATGATGTTTATGTTATGGCATTGTTAATAAAATGGAAAGGTAAAGCCAAAATGTTATCTTGAAAAGACTGTCACAAATAAAATGCGTGCTTCTAGATTCTTGAATTTGTGAAACCTGACATTTATTACAAACTGTTTTGCATATTTAGTGCAAAGAACTTTGTGACTAAAAACTTTTACTCCTAAGTACATTTAAGTATGCTCTCACAGTGTTTGCTCAAAAACGGTATGAACTTGATTTGATTCAAAATAACAGATGACAACCCAGGTAAACTGTTTTTTTTTCAACAGAAGTTAACAATAGAGTAAAAATTGCCTTAATGGCTCTAAATAGTCAGAGGCTATATATAAGAAAGCTATTGTGCGGCAGAGCAGTGGAGGCCTCTGCGAGTGTGAGGAGGATGTGCTAACAGAGTGTTTCTCACTTCGCTCTCACTTGACAGAGAGGAGATGAAGTCCCTCCAGACAGCATTGCAGAAGCAGCTGGATGAGGCAAATGAGAGAGCAGAGAAGCAGCAGGCCACGGTAAGACAGAGCTGACCTGACCATCAGCATCCAGTCTCCTCTAACCAGCCCTGTCACCTGTCACATAGGTCTCTCAGTGATCCATGCTCATTACTCTCTCCCCTCCTTCCCTCATCGCTTAAAAGAAACTCTCAGAAATAGTGAGAGAAACCCCCCCTCAGCAAAAATTCAATTAGATCTGACAAAGGCATTATAACCTAAGAATGTGTACTTATCTATCCATCTATCTTTCCATCTCTCTATCTACAGTATCTACCTTAACATCTATCCTACCCAATAGACTGGCAAATTCATTTCAATTAATCACTTGGACTATATAATGTCAGAAAATAGTGAAAAAATCTATTTCCCAGAGCCCAAGGGGAATGATGAGGCCCAATATATTAAAATTACTTATTTTGTTTGACAAACAGTCAAAACACAAATATATTAAGTTTACTATTAAATAACATAATGAAAAGCAGCAAACAGTCACATTGAAGGGACTGGAATGAGTGAGTGTTTGGGAATTTTACTTGACGACTAATATGACCAATGAGAAAGGATCATTTGATTATTGAAAGAGTTGATTGTTAGTTTTCTTTTAAATAACAAATCAATGAATCGACTAATGAGTTCAGCTCCAGGCATTTCAAATATGTGTACGTTAACGTACAAATCTTTAAAAAGTATGTATGCAGATGACACTCTGCTCATAATTGTAAGGACCTAACCAGGGTAATGTGTATGACTAGTTCAAGAGAAACACTATGAAATTGAATGTAGCCTTTTAATTTGAAGAATATTAAGATGAGTGAAAAGCTTGTGTCTCTATACAAGGCTTTGCACTGGAACCAATTAAATTACTACTGAATATGCTTGACCAGCATTTTCATGGCCACAGCATATTGACAGTATTATGAGGAAAATAAAAATGGGCATTCAATGTCAACGGAATGTTACCTTTGGCCACTCAGTTAATATGATCAAAATTCATTAGTTCATTAGTTCAACCCTATTCATTAGTTACTATTTTTTAACATACAGTACACGGTCTTCCACTAATTAAAAGGCACTTTTACCTCTAATTAGCCCAAAATAAGCCAGCTAGACTGGCCCCTTTTTGTGGGTACCATATACCCTAATTCAAGTAGATTAAGTTACCAAACAATATCAGACATTTAAGACACAGGTAATGTTCTGTATGTCTACTGAATAAACTGAACTCCAGCCTTTTACCCCAAACTGCTGTCTGAGCCCCAACCCAAGATTGCTGAAATACAAATACAAACTACAGTAGGTCTGGGATACTTCTGAGATTTCAATATAGCCTAATGAAAAGCATGTCCTGTAATAGTCCCAGCTTCTTATGCACAGTCACTAGGTGTAATGTGAACCGTAAAAATACGATTAACATTAAATCATCTGCACTCTGTGAGATAAACAGTAGTACAGTAACATTTCAAGTGACATTCTTGCCATTTTCCTAAGACCAGTGGCAAATATTGGTTAAATGGTTTGAGTTTGACATTTATGTTCTGTTAAATGGTATTTATCACCCCCGCCTAGATTCAAGATTAAAACGAACGCCTCTGCGCCATGCAAATGCCACACGCGTTCAACAGAACAATGAAATGTTGTATCTGGTTTAGAATCCTTGTGCCCACATAAATTTTGGGAAAACAGGGCTTCCTCTATCCAACATTAAGAAGCACCTTGCTTGCAAGAAGGCTGGTATTTCTCATAGCTTTTGATCACAAAAAAGCCTACACAAAGCAGAAGACATGATAAAGTGTTAAGTGTTGTTGAAAGTGATTAAATAGTCAGATAGGGGATTTCAGCTTTCTGGGGATTTGAGATTTCAGCTAAATTCTATCTCTGACAGCTTTCTGTGTAAGGGAGTTTTTTTTTTTGCTCTGATTGTGCATTTGGTCATTTGTTCATGCACAGCATGCAAATCTGTAATAAATATTTAATTGTATTCCAAGCCAGCTGGCTCAACATTTTGGCTTAATCATGCATAAAAAATGGATATTGTATGTGCAACATCATCTCAGGGCTACACCTCGCATTTCTTTTTCATTATTTCATTATTATTATTATTATTATTATTATTATTATTATTATTATTATGAACTGTCAAAAACCCAAAGATATTCAAATTCCAATGATGCAGAAAAGATATGAAAAACAGAGCTGAAACCAATGGTCCACCACTTTGATCCACTCTGAAATATCTATTACAGTATATAGACTGGTGTGAAATTTAGACAAGAATTCCATCTCAGGATTAATTGTGTTTCATCAGATGAAATTTTTATTTGCCCAATATTTGGTATAGGATTTCCATTAGAATTAACGCACTCATCAGTAAACACTTTCCCAATGAGTTTATGATCTCAATTGTTAGTTTCAAGTCTTCTTCAATACAGCATGATGTTCATTAAAAAAAATATGGTCCGATATAGACGAAAACAGACAATAAAGCAGCTTTAGTATGCCTTGTGATTGACAAATTGCTACCAGGGCAACCTTTCAAATAGGGCAATATTATGTCCAAATGTGGTCACGTCTGGTGCCTTGTTGCAAAAAATCAACATGGTGGTGGGCAAACTGCCAGACTGAAGGCTTCAAAACAGCAGTCTACAAACAATGGGTGGATTCTTAGCTGTATTTTGTTATTAGTGCTAAATGGCAAATGTTAGCAAGATATGTTAAATTAACACGGTTGACATCATGAACATTACCTGCTAAACATTAGTGTGTTAGCTTAAGATGAATTTCTTAAAGAGGTTATATTATGCCTTTGGGCTCTTTCTCTCTCCATTATTGAGTTATATATATAATATTTTTGTGCATATAATAGGTTTGCAAAGTGAAAAAGCCCACCCAAAAGGGAGTTCCCATCTCCCACAGAAAACACTGCTCTGAACTGCCTGAAAACAGCTAGTTTGTAGTCCAGCCCTTTCCTTCTGATCCCTTAGACGATACAGCAAAATGTGCGTAATAATGCTCTCCTAGCGGCAAGTCCGACACTCCTTCAAAAACACCAGTGGAAAAGCACACTGAGCTGCAGCACACATTGACCTCCACCTGCTGCCTCCCCTCTCCTTTCCAAACATTAGCTACCCTCCAGGCAGTCAATGGACATAAAGTTGTTACTGTGATGTAGAGACAGTGCTCAGTTATAACATATGACTTATATAAGTAACTAGGAACTGTGCATGTGCAACTCCCAACAAAGATCATTTAAAGACAAGATGTATCACTCCGTGTTCAACACACAGGTTCAAAAGAGAAGCTGCAGCAATGTGCAGTGTGACAATAATATGGTGTTTTTTGAAAAAGAAACCATGCAAACCTATTCTGGGACGCCCCTAAATAAGATTTTAAACCTAAAAATGAGCATAATATGACCTCTTTAAATGATAAATGGATTTCTTATAATCATTTAAATGACTGATGATCATTCCATCACATGATTCATATTTTAAGCAAAATTAAAATTATCTCAACATGCGTATTTTATTTAGTCCAGCAGCTCAATAGTGCACTTGCATCAGTGCAAAACCTATGTGCTTTATTTCTTTACATTTCAAAACCCATATAGAGCTAGAGCTAGCTGATTTTGTAGCTTTAAAATGCATTAAATAATGAAAACAATAGTTCCATTCAGCACACTGAACTAATAATCTACAGAAAATGTTATTATGTTATTATGTTGCCTGGGGATGTGGCGGTGACTGAAAGTTCAAACATGAACCTTGATGTTATCGTGCTGTGCTTTGGGATGTGAGTCAACTGGCGAGGCTTAGTTTACAGTTCCCCAGGGTGTATACCTGGTATGAGGTCACCAGCTCCATGAATCTTTTCCTCTTTGTCCTCCGGACAATCTTGATGACCTCTGTCAAGGACACACAACGCTTAAAAACTGCCTTTTCAGAATGAAAAAGCAAAAGAAAGATGAAAACATGACCTGTCTAGCCTTCCCACACACACAGAATTCTTCTTTCTATCAGAATTCTTTTAAATATATGATAGCCCATGGCAGCAGTTTGCCTTCTGCAGTTGGTGTTTGAACCTCTGTCTAGCTGCTAAACACAAGCCACAGGCCCGTACCAGCAAGACATGCTGAGCTACCGATAAAAGGATTCTGATAAACAAAGATATCACTCTGACATGATAAGCATATGGGCTATTAAATCATGCATACTGTGGAAAATAGGCAGCTGCTCACTGCAGGAAGAAATGCCTCAGTGTATCTGTATCATATGTATCATATCATATGTAAATCGGGGAGTCTCAGATTTCCAGAACATTTCTGGACACTTGTTATGCTAAACCTTTGTAAGACACGAGAGAAATACAATATTTGACAGAAGTTTTCATCAGTGTTAAAAAGTCTTTAAGCCTTGATGGGTGGCCAGCTGAAAAGTGAAAAACTGTGCCACTGAGCCACTGTCACTTGAAACAGTGTTCATTTATGATAGGACCCTCAATATATTTCCCGAATGTAAACCACCAACACTGTTCATACTGGTTAGAATAAAGACAATAAATCTTTTTTTTTTAAGTTTTTTTTTTTAAGTTGTTGCTACTTGTACTGGCACCTTCCTTTTTATTCAGTGACATAATTTTCAAACTA
>JAPMOB010221449.1:0-96381 GCA_029875015.1 Lepomis gibbosus | reverse complement strand
CCCAGACCTGAATCCAATTGAACATCTGTGGGGTGATCTGAAGAGGGCTGTGCACAGGCGATGTCCTCGCAATCTGACAGGTTTGAAGTGCTTTTGCAAAGAAGAGTGGGCAAATATTGCCACATCAAGATGTGCCATGCTAAAAGATTCCTACCCAAAAAGACTGAGTGCTGTAATAAAATCAAAAGGTGCTTCAACAAAGTATTAGTCTAAGGGTGTGCACACTTATGCAACCAGGTTATTTCAGGGTTTTTATTTTCCCTCTCAAAGATTTCAATTAGTTTTTTAATTGAATTGTTTACATTATTGGTCACATTAAAGGGGAAAAAAGTTTAGACATGATTTATCTTTGTCTCATTAAATTACATCATAAGAACTTGACATTTTAACAGGGGTGTGTAGACTTTTTCTATCCACTGTAGCTAGAAATCCATTAAAGTAAGGGGCTAGGAATGGATGGAGGAATGGATGCAGATCAGTGGCACTACGTCGCTAAGGATGGAAAGAGTGAAGTGGCCAGGAATAAATGAAGGTCAGGGACTAAAAATTAATGGAAGACAGCTGCTAGGAATAAATGCAGGGCAGGGACTAGAAACTGATGGATGAATGGTTGCAGATCAGTGGAGCTAAGTCACTGGGGATGGAAGAAGGTAAGTAGCTAGAAATGGATGGAAGACAATGGCTAGGAATAAATGAAGTTAAGGGGCTGAGAATAGATAAAGGAATGGATGCAGATCAGTGGCACTATGTCGCTAAGGATGGAAGGAGTTAAGTGGCTAGGAACAGATGGAGGTCAGGGACTAGGAATTTATGGAGGACAGTGGCTAGGAATAATTGAAGGTCAGTGGCTAGAAATGAATGGAGAAATGGAAGGTCAGTGGCGGTGGGTCGCAATGGATGAGTTTCATTGGCTAGAATTCACTGAAGGCCAATGGCTGGGAATGGATGGAGATATTTATTATTATCTTATATTTTTTATCTAGTCTGTTTATTGTCAAGCACCAAAACAACTAAGCAAATTTCATGTAAGTGTAAACTTACTTGGCAATAAAGTTGATTCTGATTCTGAGATCAGAAGTCAGTAGCTAGGAATGGATAAGATGATGGTTAGGGATAGATGAATCAGGACTACTGTTATTTAATGTCACACATATAGAGCTGCATAGAAAGAGACAGTGGATGGAACTTTTGTGTGATATAAGTTTGCTCTGGGAATAGCCTAGTTATTGTGTATAGCCTAATTTAGAATTAATGAGGCCAGTTTTCAGGGTATTGTTGCCCCAGGGGGTCTGCTCCTCAGTGCTGCAGATAGACTTTGCAAAGGACGTTGGTTGGCCATTGAGTGGATTAGGTCCTCTGGGGCTGTTTATTATAGCATCATTTTGGTTGTGTGCAATGTGTGTATCACCATAGGCAATTGGTCTTCAGGTAGTACATATTAAAAATGTTTTTATGGGACAAAATAATCTGTTTGCTGTAAAATGTGGTGAGCATTGTGCTCCCAAGTGAAAAGATAAAACGTTTTTGAACAGCACTATACAAAGAAAGCTTTACTTACTTACTTTAAGTTTTATTTATTCACCCTCCAGGCCTCTCCCCTAGTACCACCCCCAGGACACATGTCTGCATTACCACTATTGGTAAGGCTCTAATCAATCCAGTGAAAGTCTTTGAGGGTTTTTACATTTTATTTAAACTTTAAAGTTCTCGGTTTTTGAAACATGGTTTGGATTGTCTCGGTTCTAAAATCAATTTTGAATCTAATCTAGTGAACACACAGTCTTCACATTTTTCCTCTCTTCTTTGAGTGTGTTTTTTTCATTCCTCCAGGCAACTACTGCTTTTCTTTCATTTCTGGGAAATACGAACTGCGGATGCTTGAATCTTGAATTGGCAATCCTTGGTGTGGTTCATCTCTCTACAGTTCTACAGTCTCTTTGTTGAACACACACAGACTTGTTCTTCTTGCTTCCTTTGAAAATTGGTCCGAATTATTATAAAATATGCAGTATGTGTTTTATAGACAGCATAAAGAAACATGGAAGAAAATGGCTACGGTCTGTTAAATTATTACTACAGGAAGGGGAAGATTTTTTGCACAGGAGATGAATCAAATTGTGTGAAATGGGCCTTCTCCAAGAAGTGGTAAACTCAATTCAGGTTGTTTTTTACAAGGCTTGGCAAGTAAACTACTGGGTGCACTAATTAATGGGTTTCCACTTACACTCAATATAAAACTAACACCCTGCCAGCAGCTTGCCAACCTGCCTGATGTGGACACTCTGATCACACTCTGATGGGACACAATTTAACAAAAGCAACATGGGTGAAGATGGAAAACTACTCCACAGCCCACTGCATCATAGATTGGAAAAAAATCACAGTTTTGCTGCATTAATCAATGGGAATTAAAACATTTCACAAGGTGAAGGGACGAATCAGACATGCATTCAGTTACAGATTTATCATATTGATGAGGCTTTGCCCTCGACTTTACAGCTCACTCTTATTATTCCACTGAGCTGCATTAGAAGATTGGTTCTGCGCCCTATATCTCAACGCAGAGTGATGACAAGTGACAGTTCACTGTCAGAAAAACAGGACACCACTGCTCCTATTCTCGCCCCTGCTGTCAAGGTCTGAGGTGAGTGATTTCTCACCACCAGTGTCTGTTTATATGTTTCATTACTGCAGGTTTAAACTGTGACTGCGAAGGTCCAGGACCCAGACCCCACTGCTTTGTGGGCCAAAGAAGGAGTAACAGATCAGCTTTGTTTAAAGCTTGAATCATTTTTCTATTGTGAAAGCTTTACTTTTGAACTTGATGATGTTTAGTTCTACCATCTGTTCCTCTCTCATGCTCCTGTCATTCATATAGACCACATTTTGACTGGAACCAATATTGACACAGCTATTCATACACATCACTGAGAGATGCAGTAGTTTTAGGGGAACTTGGTGTTGAAATGTGAGTCATAGGGTAACTAAAATTGGGACAGTTTATTAAATGTATGAATGTGAAATAAAACATTGCTTTATTGCTCAGTATATCTAGCTGGCTCTTGGGATGGCAATGTCTGTCTATATGTTATCACTTTGATCCAGACTGAAAACCTCAGCTCCTATTGGATACCTTAAGATGGAACTTTGTGGTTCCCAGAAGATGAATCCTAAGGACTTTTGTGGTATTTGCTGTCAGAAGTTAATGGCCTACCCTGACCTTTATAAATGTTTCTTGCACAAAGTTGAGATTTTGGTGGAAGAAAATCTCATGGGCTCAGTAATATTTGAATTATTCATCATCTGTTAAGCAATAATGTGCTCAGTAAATTTCACAGCAATCTGCCAGTTAGGTTTTGATATTTATTTTGTGCTACTCAAATCTTAAACCATGGCGGTGCCATACGAAAGGTTGCAGGGATCATCAAGATCATTTGATATCATCCATTCAGATCCAGCAAGTTGATTTAAGATCTCAACGGTAATTTAAACCGATTCGCCAACCAATTCATGAACTGATTTTTTTTTTTTATACCTACCTTGGGGTGAAAATACAATACAGACATATTATCACCATAAACAGTTCCAAAGGTGAACTTGTTGGCAAAAAAGTAAATCTGAAGCATAATTAGTATTTGTTTGGGGTAATATTTAGGGCTACCCAATGAATAAGTCTAATATTCGCTCTCATTGTAGCTCTGTTTTTGGTCTCCACCAACTCCTGAGTGAAATATTTGGCTTTGTAACTGCTAAAAGCTCCACTACGTTAACCAGATAGTAACATTGTCTGTCTGCTGTTTGGTGTTGGGCATATAGTGTACAGTGGGATCATCAGAGCCTTTTTGCTCAAAACAGCTGCCTGCTGCTGGAATGAGGTTGTAGAGAGTAGTGAGACTCCATGAGTTGGGTGATATTTCTCTCTGGGCTCATCATCACTATGAATGACTTTCACATACAAGTAGTCATGTGATCGTTGTTTATATATATATAATTAAAACTTTGCGTACAGCAGCTTTAAGATTCATTTTTTATTGATTTGAGACAGGCCTGTTCCTTTTTCCTACTGATACTTATATCTGATGTTGTGGTAGGACACACTAGGAGGTAATTCAAAGTCCTTGCAGTGCATTTTTAACTGTCTAAATAATAAGTGTTGAATGGCAATAAACCTTCTCCAACTAAATGAGAATAAGACAGAAGTAACATTATTTGGCATCCCCAACTCAGTTGAGGAATTATAGAAAAATCTGGGCCCCTTGTCCACAAATGTGCAACTTTTTGGTAGAAATTTAGGTGTTATCTTTGATTCGGTATTGAAATTCAACATAAAGTATAAATTCTGTTGTAAAATGTAGCTTTTTCCATTTAATTCCTTGTACTCTGGCATCTGTCACTAGTCATTATCGCGCTGGCAGTTTGTTCTAAATGCAGCTGCTAGATTGTTAACTGGTACAAGGAAGAAGGACATTATCTCCCCAATATTGGCCCCATTTCACTGGTTACCAGTCAAATATAGTGGTGCTGTTATGGTTTTAAGGCGTTACATGGACTGGCTCCATCTTATATCTCAAAACTCCTCAGATCATCAAACCAATCCCTTTTAGCCATCCCACAGTCTCGTATGAAAACAAAGGGTAATCATGCCTTGTCTGTGGTGGCCCCATGACTGTGTAAAAATAAATAAACTACCCTTGATTATCAGATCGTTCTCCACCATCGAGACTTTGAAGTCTAAAATGCATTATATAAAATGCATTTTTATATTTTGGCTTTTGAGTCTGTTTAGGGGCACTTGTGCTGTCTTGTTTTTAACTGTAAAGTCTTTTTATTTTATGTCATTAATTTGTCAAAAAAATAGTTTGGGCTGTTTTATTTTATCTGGTTTAAATTGTTATTAAATTAAATTGTTATTATTTTTTCTAGTGTATAACTTTGCTCGGTACTTTGGTCAACTCTGGTTCATTTTAAAAGTGCTATATAAATAAAATTCGACTTGACTTGACTCAGACAGATACACCACCATAGAGACAGGCCCTGTTATGTGCCCTAAACAAACTCACCTCCTGGCTCTCTTTCACTCATTTTTCCTGGTTAAACACCTCTTCGTCTTAATATTGGGTCTTATGTGTCATCAGGATCCTAAACATCACAGCACTGAAAGCACAAGGCCAAACAACACATCATGTTTGTTGGATGTACGATGGCTCCCGTTGAATCCCACCACTGAAGGTTTCTGCAGTGGAGAGGGGCTTTAAGATACAATAACTGATGGATGGGTCTGCTGCCTGCCTGGCACCTCTATAGATTTACGGCAGCATGGCTTGATGTCCTGTATAGTAATCCATTTGTGGGACACTATATCATTTTTCTGACAGCTGGAATAGGGTTGTGTGTGATTGCTCACCATAGTTTATAGCACAAAGGCTTGCAACATTGAATCCTGTGCAAACGCTAGTGACATTTTTCCACATAAGAATGTTATGCAATGGGGTTACAATTCAGTCAATACGTGTGACACAGCAAAGCAAATTCTGACACAGATCTTTCTGTAATGGTTCTTACGTGCAGTCATAGCAATGAATAACCCTGGCAGGCCTAGAAACAAGATTTTGGTCAGTGACAAATAAAATGTGTGGATCACCTCAATTACAGAAAATCCAAAATAAAACAGACTCTCACTTAAAGGAGACATCGAACTATATTCTTTATATGTTTTATTGTCAATAACATGAAAATGCTAAAAACCAACAATTAATAACTGTGTAGCCAAAGCCCAAAATAACTTGTGCCTGTGCCATAGAGCTCCATTGTTGTCCAAAAACTATTAAAAAAACATGAGTCACACTTTTATCCTGGCTGATACATTCATCCTTCATTACCATGAACACACACTGTTTTTTTGGAGTCAGTCCCACATACACCACCCTGCTGCTGTAAATACTTAGCAGAGCACTAAATGTTCATTAATCAGCTAAACATAGTCCCCAACAAATTCATTGGACTATTTACTCCTGTTGAAGTTATATTAGCTAAAAACTAGTGTGTAGCTGTGTTATGAATTTCAGCCTTTTGAAAACATGATATTGTATATTTCTGACCTGTTTTTTCCACATTTTCAGTAGGTACCAATGGGCTTGGGGCTGGCAGCCACAGACTGAGTAGGGACTAATAAGATAAATATATAACACTTCCACATGATCCTTTATGCCTAGTGGTGTCTAGTTATTGCAGCTATTGTCAATATTTTTATAATATTGTATCAAATGACAATTTGAAAATAATGTGAAAGGGGTCTCTTGGAGTGTTGAACCTACAGAGAATAATCACCTAAATCTGCAGCTTCTCTTTGCTTTATTGAGCTTAATAGAGATTCCGCTCATTGTTTAGCTTAACAGCTGCAACTTTACTGATTTGATTCACTCTCACTGCCCTCGTGGTGTCGTTTCAGGCTGCAGGAGGCAGCATTATAAATAGAAAACCTCTAAAGACCTCTAAAGAAAGGCTGCTAAAGAGTCACAACATTCTCAGACGTTAGAGACCACAAACAGAGCTAATAGAGATGAATATTGGGCTTAAATTCATCTAGTTATGTAGTAATAGCTTCAAATGAATTACAATGTATCTCCGTATCTGCTGGATGTGTAACTAAGCAACGGTTTGCTAGCTAAATTTGCCATATCAATTAAAAAAGGTATTGATATGTCAGTGCCGTGTTGACCACTTGTTATTGCTGCTACGAAGAGGCCAAGCGCTATAGAGAGCCAAGGTGAAACATTAATTGCAAACCACTTTTTATCAAAATGTTAATGAAACCTAAAGGGAGCGCAGTCATTATCCTCAATGACAGCAGCCGATTTGTTTGTCTGTGAAAGCACAGGGCAACTGAGAGTGAGCTTTTTCATCAAAAACAAGGGCTGTCGCTACTCCTGACAACACATCTTCTTGGGCATTTGGGAGTTTAAGCAACCTGTGGATTGATTCTGGTATTTTTAGACAATATATATATAGTTATTTCAAATCATGTGTATGAAAATGGACTTTTGGAACGTAGATGTAATGACAACATCATATTCACTGCAGAAAAAAATAAATAGTTTCAAAAAGTTAATAATGATTAACAGCAGAGCTTCATCTTACTTGTCAGACATATATATTTATATTTTGTCTGTAGGTTAGATAGACACGTGGGACCATGACTAGGTAAACTTATGCTATTTAGTTGTTATTTTACATTTGTGGAAACACAGTTGAGATGGATTTTATTTATTATGTAGACATTTCTTTCTAATAAATCACAGTCACACATTAGAAAAATAATTCATCTTAATTCACTTTCCAACATTTAATGTTTTCTATGAATCTTATATTGAAACATATTAACATATTGTCCAAAGTAAACCGCATGAACAGTAGAAAAATTAACAGATGAAAACAGCCTCTTTAAAAGAAAATTAACATTTAAATTGCAGTGTCCATTTTACATTTGCCCTCCTCCCTCTTTCTTCTGTTTGGGTTTCTTGTTCTTCTTCTTGGATGGCTTGCTCACAGACTGTGTCTTGCTCTTCTTGGCTGGGTTGGGCTGAGAAGCTGCTGCACCATCGGCTGGTCGTTTCTGTTTTGTTTTGTTATCATTTTTCTTTTTGGCTTGTCTGTTGTCTGCTCCCGGTCTGGCTGTGGAGGTCGAATTGTCTCCTGCTGGCTCTAAAACAGGCTTATTGCGCTTTTTACGTTTTTTTGTTTCTGGTAGAAAGCCTTTCTTCTTCTTGGGAACTTGCTGTTGATTGGCCTCCTTGTCAGGCTTTGTCTTTTCAACTTTGGGTTTCCTGTGAATGTGAACACATGCAAGTTAAACATGATAGCTTCAATAATACACTGTCCAAAAAACACACAAACAAAAAGCAATGCTGGGTGAAGAGTGGATTCAAGTCATCAGTCAGAGGAATCACAGCAAATTAATTTCTTTCGTAAATTCTAAATTAAATAACAATAAATTCATCTATAAATAATAATGAAGAAATAAGTGGATCAAATTCCAAACTGTCGGTATAAAATGCTTTTAATCTAAAAGCTAATTTCTTTGAGCAGGCACTTTATTATGACACATATGCCAAAGCTAACACAACATCTACATTTATATATGGAGCAGTAAACCACATTATGATTCATAAAATAAAATCAACAAATAAAAATAATTAGTTGAATGAAGTGAATTAGTGAATCAAATCACCAAAAACTAAATCCTGAATCAGATTGAATCTTTGTTAAGCTAATGGGGAACTACCCTGAACTTTAAAATTTCAGTTTCCAGAACAGCCTGTGGTGTAATAAAGAACATATCTCTGTAATTGTTTAAGTGTCCTTCAGTCAGTGGTGGTGAGAAACACACTATAATCAAAAGAGCACAAAAAGCGGTTTTCGTTATCTGTGGGCTGTCAAATCTTATTAGCTCACATTTTTAAGGTTTAAATCTCAGAATAGCACTGCCACAGAATGACTAAGCACTTGCCACTTGATAATACAAGTCATTTATATCCCACAACACACTACTTTAAAAACACGCACACAAAAACATAAATAAAGAAGTCTATGCTTCTAGTTGCATGAGTTTGGTACTATTGTGTTAATTCTGCTGCCAGCATTAAAATGGTGGAGAAAACTACTGCGTCTGTCAAAGGAGGATACGCTGGTGGTGATGGTTGCTACATTAACTTAACTGCTTTACTGTCGATGTGAAACCTAATTTAAGTAATCAGGGTAGGGAATTAGATTATAAGATTACAATTGGATTATTTCTTGGTCATGTATATGCGTGACTGGGCTTCTAATCTGCTTTTTACATGTATGCATGCGCATGACACAGATTAGCAACGAGGGAAAAAACATTACACAGATATTCATCCATGACTAATTCAAAGTCTGACTAAAACTAAACCCGACACGGACTGAAAATTCACACATTGGAAAAAGTGTGCCCTCATTACAGAGCCTGTCCTGTAACTGCACCTCTAGTCCAAATGCTCCAACACACACAGACAGCAACTAGACCACACCACGACTAATGCGAGAAATAGGATTTAATGCACGGACGTTTCAGACCGAGCCCCTTCGTCAGCGTGTTGGGCCAGTGGTCTGTAGAGTGAATAATATTTTCTGCACAAGTCTCTTTGTCGTTGTCTTATGTATTGTCTTTGAAGTCCTTACTCCTGTGCATGACATGTCATATCTACACTCATGTTTACCAACTTAGGTAAAATTAAGTGAACAATATTACATAACCTGATTTCTCTGCTAACCTGGTTTCTAATGTGCATGCAAACTGCAAACACACACAAACTACAATAACTCACATGACTCCAAAGTGTTTCATCACAGCCCAGTAGGTGTCCTCTAGCTTGCCGGTCTTGTTGAAGGTGATGACGCTGGGCAGGGACTGCAGGACCCTCTGAAGGGGCTCCAGGTCCACGGACAGCTTCTACAGAGCACAGGCAACGGAAGCAGACACTTGAGTCTGGACTGAAACCACATTAACAGTTCCCTCTCGTGATTTCATCCTCAATGTCAACAGCCAACCTACCTGCTGGTTAACATGCTTGACCAGGAACTGACAGAGCTCCAGGGTTTTCACCACCTTCTCCTTCACCACCTTGCTCTCAGTTTGACTGACCTGCTGAAGACTCTGAAAGAAGACGACAGTGAGGTGAGACTGCGATCCATGTCGGCCTTATCGTCAGCTGATCCAGTCATCGCCATCCACATCTGATTTGACAGACGTCACACAGTTTGACTGATGATGTTTTACTCTAGAGTGTTGATAGGGACGCTCCTGGTCAGACAATGCTACCAAAAATGGAGACAGGTATGCAAGCATGTCATTCCCTTCAGACTGAACTAAATGATTTGCCATGCTTATTACAGTCCTGCAACAGCAACCAAATGGCAGATTGTTTTCATTTTAATGTCATTAAGCATTTGATTTATTGATTGCTCTCGGGCTGGAAAGAGAATTTCAAAAAATCTTTAAAAAAATGCTTGTGAAACAAATTGCTTACCCTAGCTTTAATGAACAGTATTTGTCATCAATTATAATTTTTCCTAAGAAGGCATATTTTATATTGCTACAACTGTATTTTCCTTTATTGTCAGTCATTATCTGTTCATATACCAGCCTCTTCTTACAGTTGGCAGTGTGAGGAGTAATAGTTGGTGACTTTTATATCTGCTTACACCTATTTATGAATGTTAAATACTTAAAATAAAGTGTCGCTCTGCTGATGAATAAAGAAACGCTCTCTGGTATGTATTTAGGAAACATCAGAGGCTGCATAGAGTCAGCTAACCAATCCCCAAGCGTAGTTATACCCAAGCTGCCATGAGAACAAGGTCACAAAAGAAGGCATTTATGGCTTTTCTTAGCTATCTTATCTTCTTCTAAAATAAAAGCCTAGTCAGAACCAGTTTTACATCAAACATATATCAAGAAAGAAAAACCCCAAGGACTTCTAATCTTTACGACTAGACAGTCTTTTGCAAATGCTCCTTTTGAGTTATTCAACAGATGATATAACAGCAATTCTCCATAGACATTTCAGTAATTTTCAACCACACTGGCAGATTTAGTCATTTTGAAACACTGCATACACTGTTTTTATAACAGAGCAGCTCAGAAAAGGAGGACTAATGTTATCTTATTAACGACAGATATTTGGCAACTGGAATTTAAAAACCCTACGGAGGAGTTATGCTGTTGGGCAGGTCGATTTGTGTCTATGAGGAAAAAGACAGGTCAACGTGAAGGTGAGGTGATTTGGTGAAGAATTGCAGATGCATGTAATTATGCATGTCTTTACCCTCAGCTGTCCTGAAGACACACAGAGGACAGCAAGTGCAGTATTGGCTCTAATCATCGTTCATCATAACACAATGCAATTTCATAAAGCCTCTAGAATAACATAATTAAAATTTGCACAAGCCTAAAGCATGTTTATGAATGAACGCCACCACCTAGAGTGAAGAACTCGTGCAGTTATTGCCTCATGCTTTCTTGCACATAGAAAAATGACTTTAATCAGTTCCACACAGTGATGTTTACAGAATTTAAATTGGGGGGAAAAGAGAGCACTTGTACTTTATATCAGCAGGAAATGGCATTGGTGGAGAAAACTCAGACCAGTGCATATCTCCCAACAATCATGAGTGTAATGTTTTGGTGTTCATGTTCTTTTACTGTGCAATGTTGTTTCTACAATAGCTGGACTGAAACACACCTTGTTTTAAAGTCACCTAAACAAATAATGGAAATTCCCATCTTCCATGCGTGTAGATGCAGCTAAAGCCACTTTTCAACCGAAAGTACTGGGGAAATCTCTTTTCAAGGAACTAAAAGGTTCCTTCAGCCCACTGTTGTGTGCATTTCCACCGTGGTCTAAAGACACACGAAGATTAGGCAAATCAACCAGCTGCCATAGGCTGTAGGCGTATACGCTGTACAAAGTGATGCACAGGCATCATTATCTGTAACCACTATCCATGAGAAAAATTTATAAATGAACATCAGATTTGATTGGAATATAATGACAAACTATACGCTTTGCTAGACCATTAAAAACAGCTTTTGTATAATTAAGAGACACACGATGTTTGTTACACATTTAATAACAAACTGGATAAACCCATAAAGTTCTGAACCTCCAGTCCAAATGCAACTGGAGGTGCAGCACAAAATAAAAAACAGTGACAGTTTGAAAGGTTATTAAAACATTTCCAACAGACAAGAGCAGATCAGCTGGCCAGACGCACATCTGTGTCGCCTGAGCGTCAGAGGATCATGATTTTAACTACCTTTATTAACAGCTGTAATCAGCTGTTCTGACTTGTTCGGACTTCGGCTCCATGTAAAAACGTCTTGACTGGTGAAAATTTGAAACAACAACTCTGAACCCAGCTTAACTCCATCAGCTATTCGCTGTAAACACACCGATCACACAGAGCAGGGCCTTTTTGGGGAGTAAAATAATTTTAGACCCTGGTCCCTCTGGTGGAAACGTTCCTCCAAAGGTTCCTAGTTCCAGGGTATAGTTCCCTTGGTGGAAACGTAACTTAAGCGTTAACCCTGTGAAGTATCCCAAGACTGTGATGTAGACTGCGTTGACTTACCGCTGCCAGCTGACCTGTGACCTTCACACAGAGCTCTGTCCACTTAGCGCCGCTCAGCAGCTGCTGAACCTCCCTGCTCTGCATCGCCCGCAACACCAGCACACATGCTTGGCCCTGAAGACACACACACACAAAACATTGAAGTCTACCAAACACACCAAAATATGTAGATGAGATGGAGGGAGGATGTTCTCCTTTGTGTTTGTCAACTATTAACATTTTGAGAAATACTGAAACAGACAACTTCATAGGACTCAGCTGCTGGGGAGATTAAGTTTAGGTAGAGGGTTAGAAATTGTTTACTGATGTTTGATTTGACCCGACCTATTTAGATGATTATAGATTATAGATGATTTGGGGGCACCTCCAGTTGTTAAACACTTCATTTCCTGCTTTCTGGTGAAAGTTTCTGCACCAATTTATGGTGGAAATGTTTTTATTTATGTAAAAGGAAACAAAAAATTCAGGTAGCTCATTAAATTTCAAAATATATAAATATAATATAACACAGTGCAGCTCTCAGGCATTCTGTGTTGCTTTCAGATCTGTTTCTCCTGTACATAAACTTTTCTCATGCAATACATCTTCCCTCCTCTTTTGTCATGTTCACAGGGAGAGAACAGAAAACTTGGCCAAAAATAAACTGTTTTAAGAAGTTGTTAAATGTACTTATTGGTGCATTTTTGGGTCATTTTATATTCATCAGTAGCCTGTTTTTTTTAGCTTAAGTTACTTTTTTTTAGATAATGCTCATTTGTTTCTTCTACATGTTGTTTCTTCTACATTGCATGTTTTTTAATGTGCAAATAAACCTTTCTAAAAGCTTTTTCATTTGTTACTTAACTGCAACTGCATATTTCAGAATATTTTTTAACAAATATGCTTTAAAAAGGTGTTGGGGAAAAATTAACCATTTCAAAAAGTGGTGTAAATGACACCTATGCAGAGAAAGATCTATATTAGAGTATATACAGCATTGGCCAATAAGGAATGTCATACATGTCTCACATTTTTACCATATATCAAAAGCCTATTTCCTTCTTATTTCTCTTTCATGTGTCAGTCAGGAATTCTGCTACATAACTGTTCCTCCAGTAGAAAATGGTCGTTACCTGTTGGTGTACTCTGACCCCAGATGTGATGTGCTGCACTGCGGCGTCTAACAGGTTCACACACAAAACCTGGAAATAACACACACGCTACATTAGTTACTGCCAGTGGAGACGTGGCTTCTGTTCTCCATAGTGACCTGAGCTAACTTCTGTACTCTGTAATTAAAAAGTGGAGCTGTACTCACAGGGAATCTGTTGAACAGGTCTGTGAACATCTGAGCGGTCAGAGGGCTCTTCCTCTTGCTCATGAAAGAGCTGAGAGCCTCTCTGAAGATGGCGGAGACCCGATCCACATCCACGTTGCCCATGAACTTCAACTGCAAACGCACACACACACACAATTGTTCTTCTTGAACCACAAACTAAACATTATATTGAGGTGGACACAGAAATCTTGGAGACAGATAACTGATATCTAAACCTGGACAACTAAACCCAAAAAAAAGAAGAAGATGCTCTGGATAAAAGTTATCCAAGACTGACCTCACTGCCTGACCCAGTAAAAAAAAAAATTATACCAGGCTGTAAACATGTTCTGCTGTAAAGCTTGTATTTTAACATGGGGTTCTATGTGGATTGACTCGCTTTTGGAGCCAGCCTCAGGTGGCCATTCAAGGAAATGCAGATTTTAGCACTTAACGGTGACCCCATTTTTCAGCCCCAGCGGTTGGCTCTTGAAACAGACCCGGAGTTTACATAGTGCAAAGCTCCAGATGAAAAATGCAACGGTAACAATTGCATAACTCGTAAATATTTCATTATCATCCATTTACCAAAAAGGAAAGCTTGGCTTGACCTGTGTGAGATTTGTTTTGGGTAAGGTTGGAGAAATGCTTGCCGACCATCTGTGGCAGCACAACAACTCACTCATCCCGAGTCATTACGCTACGAAAAGTAACTACTGACTAGTTTCCTGAAATCAGGCGCTGGATAAAAACAGAGGTAATGGCTAATCAGTGTGTGTAAACATACGTCACTTGCTGCAGCTTTGTCGGCTGTTTGCTGCTCTTTGGTGTCAGCAGGTGGAGCTCCTCGCAACACCTTCACCACGTACAGAGATGCACTGCAAGGACAGTTCAACATCAGCAAAATACAAAACACCAGAGACAAATTCATGGACTGTTCAAAAGAGACTCAGGTTATCTTTAGGCCTAAGGCCCCAATATTTAATTCTCACCCTTGTAAACAGACTTTTGAGTCAATGTAGATGTCTCAGAATCATGGAAAATATACAAACTCAATTTGCTCATAAATACTGTATGTGTGATACAGCTGAGAGCACAGAAGAAGCAAGAAGAAGCAAGAAAGTAGTTGAGTTGAGCTTGTTTCATTAAGTATCTGTAAGGTGCTTTAATGCAGTACTGGTCAAAATATCACACATAAAAACATTTTCAAAACCACATCTCTCTCATAAATAGTGTACAAATATAGAGAGAGAGTTTTCAACTGCATCTCATGATCACATTTAATCATTATTACATTATTATATAGCACGTTTGTACCTGAAGTAGTAGAGGCAGACAGAGGAGTCGGACAGCTTCTGGGTTTTAGTCATCAGTTTGTCCAGCAGGTCATGGAGCTCCCCCTGTCTGTCACCCACTGTCCTGCAGTAAACCTTGGACCTACACAGCTGGTTCCTACAAAAAAATACAAAAAATAAATCAATCACGCAAAAGGGCAACATATGCATTCCCTTAAAGAAACAGTAAATGCCTACACTGTCCAACTCAAACACCCAGAGGTTTGAAACCTAGCTGAGTCTCACAGCACCAGAAACTGTTGGAAGATTTGTGTCAGTTTCACTTCAAGACATCAGAGTCCTTGGTTCGGACTCTGAACGTGTTTTTGGCTAAGATTTTAGGGCTATTACCATCTAGGATGCTGGACACAGGCCAGGTTCAGATGTGCAGAGCACTGAAAATACATAAAACAACATTCAACCTAGATCTTAGGAGGTTAAGGGCGGGGGTTAGGCTAGAGAAGAATTGATTTGTACAACATGCTGTGTAACCATGTTGGAAGACAAAGGTTTTTATTTTGTATACTGCCACACTGGAAAGCCGGCCAGACAGTCTCTCCTGCCTAACATTCAAGGTGTTTCTTCACATTAATGGGGCGATTATGTATCGGTGTTAGAATGTACTGAGATGTATTATATCCTATCCGTGGTATCTTATCTGCAGTGGTTATATTTTATGTAGTGTAAAAGTTGTGCAAAATATCACATTGGTAGTGTGGGATATTTGTTATAGTGCAGAATGTTAGTAGTGTGATATAAGGTAATTATATATATATATATATATTTATACATATTGATAATTCAAAACCAGCTTACTTTCTGAGCTCTGCACAGCTAATCAGCACGCATGTTTGTTCAATCATTGGTTTAGGAAAGTTACAGAAATGGTCGGACAGGGGTGGGGGTTTGTCAAGCTATTCACTATCCAATGAGCAGTTCTGACAGAGTACGCTGGCGCCTTAAATCCTCTTTCATTCTATTCACAACTTTATACTGCCATATCTCAATATAGACTTTATAATACTTTTTAAGGAAGATCAATTGTGATACCTTTATGGGGGAAAAACAATAAGCCAGTAATGTGTGTTCTGGTCTAATTGCCTCATTTATCTCAAACCATCTCCACTTTCAGTGTGAATCATCAGCAGAAAGTGTTGAGTCTTAATAGTTTATGCTGCATTCACAAAATGTCCTGTGAATAGGAAGAACAGGAAAACCTTCCCTCATTCCGACTCAAATTGTTCTAGCACTTTACAAAGAAGAGGAACCAGATACAAACGGTGTACAGCTCCTTTTAAATTAGCCAAATCAATTCTAAATGGGATTTCATTTAGATGCAACTGCCAGTGATGGAGGCCTTGCAGCGATGGTATATTAAACCATGAGCAAAGGACATCACAGTGCTGGACATAATGCTTGGTGGTGATGGATAAAAACTAAATATATAAATCATGCTCAACACCAAACATCACAAAAACAAAAAGAAACACCAAGGATAGACAACAGACATTAAATCAATTACTGTGAAGCACCTCAGTCCATAACTAAAAGTGCGTTACCTGAAGATATCTGCAGCTCGGCGGAGGAAGTCCTGCTCCTGCTGGTGGGTGTCAGAGCTCATTCCTTTGTCGATGATGGTGAGCAGAGGCTCCACTAAACCCAGTACAAGAGGACTGCCAGCCTGCCGGGCCACAAACACCTCCACCAGGTCCAACACCTACAAAGCACATAAGTAAAAGTCATTAAAGGGAGGGAGACAACTTTGGGGTTGATTGAAGGTGTGTTTTTTCAGTTTTAATGGAGCTAGCTAAGACAACAGCCTGAGGTACCTTGATCTTAAAGTCTCGGACCAGCGTCTTCTCTTTCTGAAGTTTGGTCTTTTCGTCCTTCTTGGCCTGGTTCTTTTTCTTCTGCTCCGAGAACAGCGCTGCCAGGCCCTTATCCAGCTCCATCATGGCTTCATCATCCAGATCTTCATCACTGCTGCCGTCCTCCTCTGTGGCCTGAAAATACAGCACAACAGAGGAATTTAACACAATGTAACACCTCATTCCTGCTGCAGTCTGCTGTGGTTCGATTACCGCTGCTGGATCACATACAGTGGACATGTATTCTTTTGTTAACCTCATCTAAAACCTCTCAACAAAAGAAACGAAACTAGCTGTGTTACAATATTAATAAATAAATCATTAAATATAGTCTGAAACTGGAAAACTGAAGGGAAAATGTTGCTAAAAACACATAGACAATAATACTTCTACAGCCATGCAAGCAGCTCTATGATGCTATCAAGTTTAGCTAACTGCTAAAATAATAAGGGGAGTTTTTTCCTGTTCTTCCCAATCATTTATTTAAACCAGTCCACACAAACCACTAACACCAGGACACACTGAAAGCTTGAAAACCCACCAAAGCATTCTGCTGCTGCAGGACCTTCATCAGCTCCAAACGGAAATTTTGATCCACCTCTCCCTCTTCCACATCCTCCTCTTCCTCCTCCATTGCTTCATCGTCATCATCTTCATCATCATCACCATCATCTTCATCCTCCTCCTCATCGTCATCATCTGATCCGTCAGACTCATCATCCTGACAGCCACGTGTTTTAGGATATCAGTGTCAGTAAAAACATGTATTTATTAAGAGGACACAGTAAATAAAAGGCAGATCTGGGTAGAATTTTATACAAGATGATTAATTGATGTTATTGATAAGAAGACAAAAGAAAATAAGTTGTGAAAAAGTCAGAGGATTACAGACCTCCATCTCCTCATCCTCATCATCTTCCTCATTTGGTTTCTTCTTCTGGGTTTTGTTGTCGTCAGTGACGACTACAGCACTGTCCTCCTCATCATCCTTCTCTGGGTCCAGGACCTACACAGAGCCCAAAACACCATCATTACAATCACTTACAAAGCTTCCAGAGCAACACACGACCTAAGTGCCTTTGAATCCAGCATGAGACCACTTATTTATGATAGTTGAGAGTGCAGTAAGCACCCAGAAATTTGTTCATTATCTGATAGGGATCTGGTACAGAGTCTAGTGATAGCAGGATAACAGCATGTTTATACAAGAGACCTTTGTTTAACACACACACCCACACCCACACCCATGTTGAGAATTGTCTTCACAACTCTAGCTCCACAGAGAACTACACACCACTTCATCAGATAAAATCAGTACTAAACAAACTAATCACTCTTTGTCTATGTGTTAAGGTAGGCACATAGGCACACACACACACACACACACACACACACACACAAGGACTGAAGAAAAAAAAAATCATATTGTGATTGCTATATATGTCACAATTTTAGTGCAATGGTCATTTTTACATTCCATTTTTACTTATTATAAAACTAGATAATGATGATAAATGTTGATGACTATAATTATATAATTATGTGGTATGTGAATTTACTCCTTTTTGAATAACTTCTGCACAAAACTATAGTGCCCAGCTGTTGCAGGAAATACAGACACGGTATTTAGAGATGGATAGGCCACATATTTCTTGTAAAACATTTTCATTTTCCTTTGCATGATGCTTCTGCAAAGGTAAATTGTAAATGATCTGGACTTCTAAAGCGCCTTTCTACCAACCATTTTTGCGCTTTTACACTACATCTCATTCAACCCATTCACACATATTCATACAATGATGCATCAGAAACAGAAATACACATTCACACAACACACCTAATGCACATTTTGCTTTGACAGCAGGCCGCTGCGGTTTGTGATTGGGCCAATTTCATACTAAAATGATATTTATATTAAATTAACATCACAAGTCTACAGACCTATCCTGATCCACTTCTACCTGTACATGTTTACAAACATTAGCTACAACAGGTGCTGAGACTTTTCTTTACCGTACGACAAAGAATGACCCTGTAGTGTTACTTACATCTAAGATGGCGGTGAGAGCTGCAGCAGTAACATGGGGGCAGATGGAGGTGAAGACCGTTTTGCAGACCTGTCTGATATGTCGGCTCGGCTGCGACAGTAGGGACAACAAGATGTCCACCATCACTTCCACCCACTCAGGCTCCTCCTCCTGCTCTGTGGCTGCACCAAGGAAAAGGCACACACACAGACATTCATACACTTTAAAGCAGTGCGAACACAACATCTGGCAAATTATAACACAGTTATGTAATACACAACAAACATGATAGCAAAAGTTTTACACATCCAGCAGACATAGAGAAACAATTTGGATCATTAAGTCTGATATTCACTGTCCTTTAGGCTCAATTTTTAGTCTCCACCAGCGGAGGGAAGAGAAATATCTGTCTATTTATCTCCTAAATGTTTCACTATGTTCACTAGCTAGTCGCTAACTGTGTCTGTTAACTGTTTTATGCTGGGCAGGTATCATACAGTGGATTTTCAGAGCTTACAGCTGCGTCTGGACATGACGCTGATGAGAGCAGTAAGTGAACCAAAAACAAAAAAGCTGGGAGCCGTAAAATCAAAACAATCAGCTGAACGATGCTACAACACTGTGTCCAGCAGAGGAAAAATGCAAAGACTAGTGGATTTATCAATACAAGTGACCCCTTTTCATATAAACATAGTGAAAGCTGCACTGATTAAATTTTTAGATTTAATATTTTTAGATTTAATATTCTATGAAAACATGAATAACCTATGAGCTATGAGTCAAGAATAAGCTTGGAAGCTCATTTGACTTTTAAGAATGAACTATTAGGTAAAAAAAAACTATCTACTGTCTATACAAAAAAAAACATTTGTCAAGTGTCAAGAAAGACCACTATAACACTGCTGGCTGAAGAAGACAGATCTGTCGCATCTCAGTTAATGGAGATGGCGTGCTCGTCTCTTCTGCAAACCTATATCGTGCAACATTAAGATGCTAAAGGATAATGATGGAGGCATCAGGATCATCGCTGTGAATGAGGCCTCACCTTGTTTCTTCTTTTTCTTCTTGGCCTTCTTCTCCAGAGCTTTGTCCACGCAGCTCTGCAGGTCCTTCATGATATCCAGCAGCTCTTCAGGGGCCTTCAAGGGAAATCCATTTATGAGAGTGTTCAGAGTCAAAAAGATGATCTCGCTCTGATTCAGCTCATGACTGAGGTGATGTTTTGTTTTTGTGTCAACTTTGTTTGTTGATAGTAAATTCAACTACAGTATTCTTTAAGTTCGCAACAACAACCGTCAAGGCTGAAATATTCCAATAACAGCACTACTAAATCGTGGCTCTGGTAGTATGCTGTACCTTGAAGAGGTGCATGCCGACCAACAGGAAGAGCTGCTGGAACGCGCCACTCTCTGCACTCGCGCCTTTCTTTGCTTTCTTCTTCAGGTTTGCCACAGACTCCAGCATGCTGGAAGAAAACACATGTAGAGCCAGAGCTACCAAACATGTTCCTACCTCATTTAGTAGGACTCATTAAACAGATACACTCGTACAGCCAGGAACACATCTTAAGCTGTCTTATTTGTTTAACCTGAAAGTGAATGTACATTAAAAAATAATTTTGGCCATAGTCTGAGGAGATTTTGTTGTCCTACCTGTCCCAGGCCTGTCTCTGCTCAGGGCTGAAGGGCTGGCTGCTCTGGACGTGTTTTGGCTGGTTAAGCAGGACTTGGGCATACTGGACTAGGTGGTAGATCCACATGGTGCCGTCGGCTGTTACACCCAGCGCCCGCTTTTGGTTGACAGCCGAGCCTTCGGCCGAGTCGTCAGTCAGGGGCAGATGGTGCATGGATAAGAGGAGTCTGGAGGGTGGACAGACAGAAATCAGTGATGCAGCAGTGACCACAAGATACCTGAAAAGCGTTTTGGTCTTTGGACAAAACAGGGTTCACTCTGGCTGTGATGCCGTCACATTTGCATTCGTTTTGCAGTTTGCTGCTGTTTTTCTGAAGAATATGTCTGGTTTCCAAACGGAAATCTGGTGAATCAGTTACGGGTTAACGTTAGGGCAATTTTCACACCTAAGCTGGATACTAAACTGCACAGTTAGTGCAAATTAATTGGGCTGGTGTGAAAGCTGGTGGTCAGTCTTTAAACACATTGCGATTTCAATTAAGCTCAAGGTTATCTGTTGTATCGTAACAGCCGGTTTCCTCTCCCTACCTATGATGACCACCAACGCTATCTTCCAATGGCATCTTTACATTTTTAACCATGACTGAGAGGAATAAACTACAGCAGAGAAGATTTCATGTCTCACCCAAAGAAAGAATTGACAAGCACTCCTCTGGTTTTATCATCCAGTGGGACAGAAAGTTTCCCCTCCGTCTCTGGGATGTTGGCCCAGGCCTTCTTGGCACTGAAGAAAGCGTGGAAAAAGACAAACCTAGAAAAGAAAGAACACAAGATGAGCTGATGGCCTCCTCTTCATCAAACACTGAGACCCTGAAATTGCTGAACTACAGGCAGGTCTCACCTGGCCACATCCATGATGAGATCCTCCTGCCTCTTCACTTGGTGGTTGTCAATTATTGAAGCGAGACGAGCAACAATCCACTTCCTCAGGCGGAATATGTTCTCCTTCCTGAAGGAGGACAATCAACAGTTACATTGTTTCCAAACCCGCGGCTTCCTGTTCAGGGTCACGAGACAAGACAGGACCGGAGCTGAGAGAACGTACTGCTAAACATACAACAGGTGTATACACTCACTCTTCCCGTCCTTCCTGATTGCCCTTCTGTTTGCGAGTGCTGAAGTCGAGCAACTTGTCCAGCTGAGGTTGCAGGAACGTCTTCTTCAGCCAGTCCACGTAGTGCCCCAGAGCTGCAGGCTGAAGGTGCTGCACCACCCTCCACACCGACGGCACCACAGGGTAGCCCTGGTTGGTCAGTGAGGAGAAACCCACCATCACTGCCAGCTGTTTGTCAGGGTCCTGACAGCCCTGTAAGAAGTCCGACACGTAGGTGTCCATCTCTGGGGCCAGCTTGAAGCGGTCCGGTTTCTGGGAGAGAAAAGTGATGGATGAGATTCATATTAATCAGCAGTTAATGTGCATTATCACTGGTTTAGGCAGGTGCGAATGGAGAAGACAATACTGACCAATCAGGGATGTGACAACAAACATAAATATACATCTGAATTCAATGTACTACTATTGTTATAGTCACAATAATTTAGAAGCTTTCTGAGCGCTTGCAATTTTGTCAGATACCGTAAAAATTTCTACAAAACTATGGTAAAATACTTTTTTTTTTTTTAAAAAAACACTCAACCTCAACAAACCAAATTCTCTGCAACTACATTAAATGGATTGTAACATTATGGTACCAGTTTTTAAACAGAAACTCTTTATGAATAAGCTGTAAGTCATGGCTTTAAAAATGGTTATAAATACTTTACAAATGCTTTACAGATCTGTTATAAGCAATTTCTGTGTTGCCAGGTTGTGAAAAATCTCTCTTTATAATGTATGATTTATCCCCCTTTAGCAAGACATTTGATTCGACTTTTTAGCTCTTTAATCCATCAGGACATCAATACGTCTCCACTGGACTGTTCCAAAATCATTTTTTTGATCAACTCACTGACATTTACAATTGCTGAGGTGATGGAGATTGTTGCAAGAATCTTTATTAATGACTGAAACTTGTAGTTGTTTTTCTCCCAGCTTCCCTCCAATTAAACATCTCAGTAAACAGTTTCTGACATTACACTGGGCCAGGTTGTTTTTGTGTTTATTGATTTTTGCTACGTACCTAATGTGATAGCTTACTGTGGGGAGATGAGAAGAAACCAGGGGAGAGAGGAATGATAGTTGATCTTAGCAGCTTGCTGGGTCACCACTTCTACCACTCACATTTGTCGACTAAAAAAAACTTTCTGCATTAAAAATGCTGAAGATCATTTTTAGTCTTCCTGAACATACCTGCATATTATGGTTATTTGGGTCATTGAAAGTGGACACAAATCAGTTCTTAATGTTTTCTCAGTTCATCCCTGTCGAAGAGTAACCTGCTGTTTATAGTCGACTACAAGGGCCCACTGACCTGAGCGGACACCACATGTTCCCCGTAGTGCATCATCACCTCTCCAGACAACACTTCCTTCAGCTGGTCTACAGACAGGAGAGGCAGGGCACTGCCCAGCAGACGGAAGCTCAGGTAACTGGACATAAACAGGACAACAACAGGGGGACATGTTAGCAGAATGATGGTGGAACTGATGCTTCTATACAAGGAAGGTGAGCACCTACAGGAGATTTTAGATTAAGAACATCCTAAATTATACTAGCTGGTTTCAAACTAGTGGTTTACTAAATCGGGTTGCAGCAGTAAAACTTGAACTTGCATTAATTTATTTTTTTGGCCACTTGTAGGCAGCACACTAAGCTTAAAACATAACACTGACATATTCTGAAGCTTCAATTAAAAGCCTAGTCCCAATGTCTGCCCCAAATATAGGCAGGGCTTGTTAATTTAAACAAATAAAAGCCCAGGCTAATAATTTAAGTTCTATGGTAATACCACTTTATAAAGTCGAAATAGTGAACATGTCTGCTAAACACTCATTTACTTTTCAGATAAAAGCATGCAGCCTGTTGCACCAGCTGATCCTAAGTTTGATCTTAGGTTTGAGTGTACAATCAACACTAATGACAAACAGAAATAATATAAACTGTTGCATACAATATATGGACTAGTTCATGTGATTTAGTCTGTCAAACAACATCCCATTACTTAATAATTCAAAGATCATTTAACGTACTTGCTTTGGCTGTAGCTTGCCGGGTTTTTTTTTTATAAAGGTGAAGAACTTAACTACAGTCCGGATTAAGAACTACATCAACATCCGTTCCATATTGACAGTAGAAAACTGTTAACACATAGACGTTTTTGTTCCTTGCAATCAGGTGGTGCAGGCAGCAATTACCCTTACGAAATTGGTAAGTAGCTTACTGCTTAACAAGAAGTCTTGAAATTAAAAATGTGTTGTGCGTACGGGATAGAACCCCTTTAAGACTGCACAGTGGAGCAATAGCAGAAGTGACTTAAAATGGTAATAAACTAAAAAGTTAACTTAGCAATTAATGTAAGGTAAAGTCAACAAAAATGCCCTAAGCTCTGCACTTCAGGATCAATCCTTAACCACTTGTTCACTCACTGAGCTGGCCCTGGCTGCTCCTTTAACATGCCATTGATGATGGCGTTATTCCAGAAGAGCTGGAAGCTGTCTTCCTTCAGAGAGAGCTTCAGTAGGTCCAGGACCACCGCTGGCAGGACACACTCCTTCTTCACCGAGCGGGCCGCCATCTTCAGCACCTCTGTCAACCTGCCAGACAACATCACAAATTGCTTAGACACAGCAGCTGTTAATTAGCAGGTGTAGTGAGGAAATCTGGTACATACATTTAGCATAATTCTATGATGAGTTGATATGGCGTACATGCAAAACTACATACAATACATGCAATAACTTCAAATATATGCAAAGACAAAGAAAGTCTGTGATAGAAAGCAAACGTGTGGGGACATAAAACCAAATCAAGCCAATCACAGTCCTCTTACTTGGGGATGTTGTCAGCGTTGATGATGGTCGAGGAGCCCAGCAGCTTCTTGAGTTTCTTGGGTTTGAGGGTTTGCGGGAACCGCTGCAGAGCTACCAGTAACAGCTGCAGCTGCTCTGGGGTGCTGAAGGCTGATGCCAGGTCAGTTTTCAGGGCACTAAACAAGACCTCCTCAAACACCTCCTCTGGGATCTGACAGACAGGACATACACATTAGCTTCAGCAAAATACAGAAGGATGTTTTTTTAAATTTGCAGAAACAAAAGAAGTTCTCATATGACCTAAAGTGAAATTATATAAAAGATCAAATGAAAACTTGTTGAGCATTATGTATGTTTATGTATTATGGTTATATCGATATGCCCACTGTGTTATAAAAAGGTAAAACCAAGCAGCAGTTGTCACCTCATTGAGAATGTCCATCATGGTCTTAGTGGGTAGGTCCTTCAGGTGTTGTCTCTGCTGGCTGAGGCTCTGGAGGAGCTGCACACAGCCCAACACCACCTGCGGCTCCTGCAGAAACAACACCATGTTACACTGCAGCTCACACAACCACCCTTCACACACATTAGAGTCTGCAGCTGTAGTTTTATACACAGCATAAACCACACAATGATACCACACCGAAATCTGCTTTGGGGGGGCAGAAATAAGCTACTGGACCCCTGTCAACTTCCAAGATCAAGGTGTTTATTAAAGCTAAATCACTCAGCTGCACTACAGGAATACCTTATACCATAATGATAATTCCACTGAAAGTGGCAGATTGAAGAAAGAAAGGTCTGAAAATAAATTAAGGACACATTTATTGCCTTTGATCATGTGTTTTATAATGCGTATACACAGCTAATACCTGAATAAAAGGCTTCAGTGTCTGTTAGACATTGATGTGAAATCTTTAAAGCTGCTTCCCAGTGACAGTTTGTGGGAAACCATAGTTCATACTGTATGCAATTTTACTTGTCATACCAGGAAAAGCATAGCATGTTAACTGCTGGCATTAATGATGTCTCTGTTATATTCCAGTTTCTCAGTAAACCCAGTGAGGACAGTGAGGCAGCACGCACACGAGGACCTGAAACTGAAGCAGTAATTTAACCTTAACATCATGATTATTTTTATTTTTACACCTGCTTCATCGAACCTCATCAGTACTCACACTGGAAAACACAGGTACGAAACAGGGTCAGGCCTGTTTACAAACCATGGATGTTTTGTTTTAGGTATGATCTCTCTCCATTTAAAAAACAAATCTGAACCTATCCATTAAAAACAAAGAATCGTGGAGAGGCTACTTACTTTAGAGAGGCGGCTGGACTGATGAAGGGCAAGGACACCAAACAAGTTTCCAAACAAAGCATTTCTGACAAGTTTCTGAAAAACAAACCAAAAAAAGACCTTGAGATTCACAGATTCATTTAGCTTTTGAACAGAGCAGACAGAGAAAACATCAAACACCCACCTTTTTCACTGTCTGCAAATTGTGCTTTTCTTTGATTCTGTCGAGTATACTCTGCAGAGTGACGTCTTCAAAGGCACTTAAGACCTGAAAACCAAAAACTCATTGTCACACATTATTCATTATTTTCTGCTTGGCTCAGTTATTGCAAAGCCATCGCTTCTTCAGCAAAAAAAAATATCACTTGTGGTTTGTAGCTCTGTATCCACTGCAAATCCAAACACATATTTCTACACAGAATTCAAAACTCATTAAAATACAAGTTACTAGATCATTGAGACAGATATCTATATGTGACAGTTAAAAGTATTCTGATAATATCAGCTGATATCCCTAGCTTGGAAATGTGACAAAAGTCTTTATGTCACATTTACACTGGGCCACACAGCAATGTAGATGTTTGTATTAAATAAAATAACATTCATTTTTCTCAGAGAACAGATCCTGTTCTGCCTTCAGAGAGGCTCAAATGCAATATTGTTCTATGTAATGTATGAAATAACTTAAACATTCATTAAATGATGTCGATTAAGTGTTAACTAATCACATTAAGTCATAGCGATAATGTAATTTACTCTTATTATAAAGTGTTAGCAAGGAACAGTTAAACATTTGGAATATTTTCCTTTTTTGCTGGGGGTTAGATGAGAAAATTGATTCCACTCTTATGTCTGCACTGTAAATATTAAGCTACAGAAAAATGGTTGGCTTAGCTTAGCATAAAGATTGGAAATATGGTGCTAGCCTGTCTCTGTCCAAAGGTAACACACTCCACCTACCAGCTCCTCTAAAGCTCACTAATTTACTCGTTTATGTAATCCGCACAAAAACCAGTGTAAGTGTAGCAGCAACATGTTATGGCTTTACACCACAGGTCATGAGTTTTACACTTAAAATTATTAATTTTAAGAGTAAATCCCCAGATATGTGCTGATAGAGACCTTTTACAGTAAAGGAATAAAACGTATCAGTGCTCTCTGGTGGCCAAACTAAAATCTGCAATTCCTCATTATAAACTGCCATATATTCGCCAACATTGATGTATTTGTGGTAAACTAACACTGGCCTCGCCTGTATGTTTTGGTCAAGCTACATCAGGCAGTAATTGCAAAACTTTGTTAAATCTGACTTGTGTTTGTAGATATCTCAACTTTACGTGAGACAATGTTCTCCACTCAAAGGTCCACTTACTCGAGATTATTTTGTCACACACACATTTCAGAAACCCACAAACACAAGTCAAAGGTCTGAAACATAATCACTGCTCGATTAGGTTAAAGTGTTTTAGGTAGTCGTCTCCTCTCACCTGTCCCAGAGCCAGGCTGAATCCAGGTCTCGCAGTCTCTCGTGTGTGAGCCAGTCCATCCACCAGCCTTTTAAATGTGTAATCCAGCTCATCTGCCTGCAACACACAGAGAGCACCACAACATGATGCACAGATACTACTGCTAACAGTAAAGCCTTTTTAAAAATCTTTCTATATTAAATGCACCGTATCTATGACATAGAATTACTACTAGCAATACAGTTCGGATTGTTTACAAAATAACATAAAAGTTATGCTGTCAACCAACATGTTGTTCATATCTATACAATTTGTTGTTATATTGTACTTTATACTCCACTACATTTATTTCACTGCTTGTAAAACATGAGGTATTGTTATAGATTTAACTATATAAGTTAAGCCATTAAAATTTTGCTGCCCTCACCAAAACATTACATTTCTGTTAACATATTTATAATATAACACTGACAGGGCCCATGCTGCATAATGAATTCTACTTTACTTTTACATTAAGGTACTTGAACTTTTAGTTAGGTAAAAATTTGAAAGCAAAACATTACTTGTAATTTGTCATTTTTATGGTGTAGTTTTGTTCCTACTACTTATTAACTTTACATGACGTCTTTATATAGTACTACCTGGCAGACTAACTACAATAACGTACTACAGTTACCATCCTGACCTCAGAAGATTACCATGCTGGTTTAAATGCAGCCTCTCAGTGGCAGTGATCTGAGTCTGTCTCACCTTGTTGTTGGTTTTCAGGTACTGGATGAGGTCTTCTATGGCCTTCAGTCGGACCTCCTGATCCGGTTTGGCCAAGTCCCAGAAGAAGTCGAGGAAGACGCGGTTCTGCTGCAGGATCCCGGCCGGCCGGACCGGCTCGGCTGCTTTCACTGAGACCTCAACCATCTCTACAGACATCTCCTCACACAGGAGAAACTGCTACCCATGCTGCTGCAGGAGGAAAACGTGCCTCACTGCGCAGCTACAGCTTCCGGGTCAACGCTTCCGTTTTTTTCTTTCCCCAAAAACTTTATTTAACAACTTGGAAAATGCAGAACACGAACTAGAATTTTACCAAAAAGCTGGGATAGTATGACAATAATTGGGAAAACATCAAATGCCTTTCAGTAGAGTGGCAGTCTGTGTGCTTTTCTGTTGCACTGTTACATATAAGTACATATTTTATTTTTATGTTTTACTAAAGTAGCAAAAAAATTATTAAAGGCATGTCTGTTGTAAGTTGCAGCAGTAAAAAAAATTACAATTGTATTATACACATTTGTCCAAATGTGGCAGCAGCTGTATTATTGATTCCACTTCACGTTTACAAAATGAGTATAATGAGAAAATGAGAGAAATATTTCACATTTGGGTGAACTACTGCTTTACTGTCAGAATCAGATTTTGATTAAAGCCTCTAGGTACCACAGCTGGTTTGTGTTTAATTTAAAAATGGCGGGTTCATCCAAATCAATAACCTCTTGTAGTTTAATCTAGCCATGCAGATAGATTCGGTTTTAACTGTCCAGGTTGTTAAATATCACACATAAACCGTTTGTTTCCCTTTATATGGATGGTTTTACGTTAAGATTATTTTATTTATATTTTGTATTTATATGTATGTCATATTATTTTATGTTAATGGAATGGAATAAAGTTGCTTATGATAAATTACATACTGAACAGGTGTCAATGAAAACTAATTTTTCTGTGCACCCTGATCTTGACCACCCTGCCTACCAACAGGTAAATATTTCTACTTTCAATTGTGCTGTCAACCAAAAAGTTCCCTCTGTTTATCCATTTTAATCCTCAAATAAAGGGATGAGCACCTGACTTAGCGTAATGCCACCTTCAGTTTGAACTTGACATTCTGAAGCCCCCTACTGGTAAGAGTTAAATCTGATGTGGTATTTACACAAAAAGTTGAATAACCTTTCTTCTTTTTTTAAATCTTAAAATTAAATCTACATTCAAACTAGTTGTTATATATGAATTCCTATGTACACATTGAAATGGAAGGTGAGCACAGAAAACGTTTGCGCTTCAGCAGATGAATGTGAAAACTGCACAAACATTCTGTCTAGTTAAGCTGAAACATCCAAGTGTAGTAACAATAAGCACAAGATATGTTTGTGTGAGCTGAAGCAGCAGAGGGCAAATATAAAACCACAGTAGAGAACACAAGACCTTATTGGACATGAAATTACAAAAGGACAGGAGAGAAAAAGATCTGAACTCATACCACTGTATTTTTCTTTCCATAAAAAGATATTTATTAAAACTGCATGCAAATTCTTTTATTCCCTGACCAGATCATTTAATGGCAGAAGGAGAGTTGAAGTTGCAAAAAGATTAGCAGTAAGAGTCAGACACAAACACGATCACAGCACGGTTTCTTGAGGCTCATTCAGTCAACGCGACTGGCCAGCACAGTGTCCAAGGCGCTCTGAGCCTCTTTGATCTGCTGCTGCAGTCTCTGCTTCATGGCCTCGTTCTGAGCCTTCTTCAGCATGTCCTGCATGTCTCTAATGGCTGCCCGGTAGCCCGGTGCGTTGTGAAGCACTCGGATGGCCTTGTCGCCACTGCACACCAAGAAGCGCCCGTTAATGTCAAATCTAAGATCGGTTATCTCCCCGCTGTGGACGCCGTGCAGCTCCTCCTCCAGCTGGCCGCTGGCCGCGTTGTACATCGCCACATTAGAACCATCACTGATGGCCACCACCCGGCCGTCTGGAGACAAGGCCACCAGGCTACCTTCAGACGACGTACAGGGGACTGTCTTCAGGAGGTAGGGATCCTGCTGCTTTTTGTACTCCACATCTGTATTCCACAGCTTCCATGTGCCGTCTTTGGAGACGGTCACCATTCTGATAAATGAAAAGAAAATTATTTGAGGCCTCAACATGTTAAAAGCAAGAGCGCACAAACTAACATGTCATACCTCTTGTTTATTCCTTACAAATGACAAGTTTGGGTCTTACAGGGGGTTATGTGATCAACTTGGCTGAGAGCAGTAACTTTCTGGATTCTCATCACTGTGAGACCTTCATGAAAAGCCTTCATTACCTGTGAGAGTCATTGGAAAAGGCGAATGCGTGAACTCCTGCAGAGTGGCCCTTCAGGTCAAAAGCTCGCACCACCTCTTTGAATTCTCCTCCCTTTCCAAAGCAAACCTCCCACACCTTCACGTCAGGAGTGAAACCACAGGATGCGACAAACCTAAGCGCAAAGATGGATAGCACACACAATTACACCCAAGACACATAGGAACGCATTATTTGTATTTCTTTTCTTTATACAGTATGAGGTATATATGCGACTGGGGGGAGCCGGAGAATGAACCACTGCCCTTCTGATGAGCAGACGTCCACTCTACCCCCTTTTGAGCCAAAGCTGCCCCATTATAATGTCCAGTGCCTTTCTTCGGGGCATGGGCAGCGAAGGAAATCTCAAACAGTGGACGCATTTCTAAGCTTACATGATATGATAACCCTAAGCTGAATATTTTCATAAAGCATGCCCAAAGGTGGTATCGCATGCAGACTAACAGCAATTAGTCAAAAATAACTAATTAAGCTTTGAAGTCAAACCGGTGTAAAAACAAAAAATCAAATATGTCTTGAGTACAATCTGAAGCACATGTACAGTATGTTGGGTAAAAGTTGGTTAACATCACAGAAATCAAACAGGAAAACGTCTACTTTCCAAGCTCAACTATACTATTAAATTTTTTTTTCTGTTGTAAGACAATAATGCAAAAAACTTACAAGGGGAGTGAATATGTTTTCTAGGCACCGTAAATCTGACAGATTCCTATTTGATATTTCAAGTGGAAGGTTTGCAGTGATGGAGGGGTGTAACTGACCTGCCACATGGGGAGATGGCAGCATAAGAATTGGATATCTGGTTAGTGTTGATAGAGGCCAGTACCTCTCCTTTCAGGTCCCAGATGTGGATGGTTGTGTCAGTGGAGGCGCTCATGATGAACTTGCCTGCAGGGAGGAAACACAGAATAACCCCATGTTGTCAATACACGTCTTGTAGATGGTGACTAAACATTTTCACATACTTTGAATGCCTTGGTATATTGGTGTTAATATAAACATAAATATATATAATTATAGAAAAGGTAATGAGATCAAAAATGTATAGTATACAAGATATGCAAAGAATATACAGGATATTTAAACACACAAACTGACTTTCAAAGATATTTTCCTTTTTAGCTGTAATTGTGCTGCTGATTGGACAATTACACACAAGGTGGACTGGTGATCTGGTATACCGGGCAAATGCCCCATGGGCTGACGTATCTTTGGGGCTGGTGTAACGTAAATTATTTATTTAACTGTTTTTAAAAAAGGGCCAACGACCGGCGCATAAAGCGTTGTGGGCCAAATAAAAATAGTCTTCACAGGCTGCCAAATGTGCAAAAATAACCGATATGTTTTCTACATCCAGGCATAGGAGGAGGCGTGTGACAGCGGCGCAGCGTGACAAGAGTCACCGTGACAGGGCCGAGGGAGAGAAAGAGCAGGAGGAGAGTGGAGGTGAAGCGTAAGCATGGAGTAGCTCAACCTGTTTGAACCTGTTCGAAATAGCAGATGCTGTCCCCATCACTCTTTAAAAGCATTTGTCTTGCACCAAGAAAATGAAAATGCTATAAGAAAGGTTTATTTGCACAATGAGAACCCCTGCAAAGTAATGTAAATAAAGAAGAAACATCTGCGTTGTCAATAAAAAAAAAAGTAATTTAAGCTAAAAGGAAAAAAAACAGTAATAAGCTACTGATTGCAGCATTATATTCTATTATATTTTATATTCTGGATCGTCATCTGCCAAATGAAACAATAAAGATATTTTCACCATGAGGATGAGTTTTGTACTTTATGGCCACCTCTGATAATCATGGTGTCAGTAAATGAGTGAGAATGAGTCCACTGATTCACTTGCACTGGTACATTTATCCACGGCACATTCCACTCAGCTGAAGAGAATATTACAGTACACGTGTTATATGGAAACATGGTGAATAGGTTAGGGGCGTCCGACCGATTTTGGTGTGCCACCTGGGCCAAAAATGCCAGGGCCGATTTTTTGTCCCAGTCCAGCCCTGCTCAAGGCTGCTACAACTTGTGTTCAGGTTAAGGTGGCGTTTTTGATTCCAATTCAATACCTGTTTTTTTGTCAAACTCAAGTAATATCTCCTCACGGTCCGCTAGCTAAAAGAATGTACTAAAGAAGCTGAAAAAGCCCGAGACGAGTGGCTAATCGTTTCATTCTGGTTATGTACTAGAACCATAATACCTTTACCTATTGTCATCAAGTTAAGGTCAGGGATACACAGCAAACTGTCTTTATTGAAATTTGAAATCAATCCTTTTTAGCTTTTACCCGCTGCTGGTACTTTCCACACTAAACAGGTTTGTGTCCTTGTGCCTTCTTAAATATACAAGAATAATACAAACAAAAACTGCAAATTCGTCTGTGACTTAGAGGCATTTTGTGTGTTCTGTACCGGTCTCTGCAATGCCAATGTTGAGGATGGGGGTCTTGTGTTTCTGTGGGAAGTCCTCAGGGGCAGCTTTGAAGCTTAAAGTGCCGTCCTCCTTTTTGATCATTTTGAAGATTCGAATGGTATCTCCATTGGCCAACCAGGTGATAAACGCCCTGCAGTGACACGTTGAGAGTCAGTGAAAGAGGTCATGGGAGGATCAGGTATCCAAAAATGAACCAATTTCACTTCTGCTTGACAAACACAGAATTCTGCTCTGGTTACATATATTAGTGTTCAATATTGAGACACATTTTTGTCTTTAAAAAGTAAAGTCATATCCATGTGTTTAAATAAAGCAGACTTATTTCAGTAAGGAACTTCTAGTCTCTCTTTTTGGCCGATATTACTGCTGGAACAATTAGCCAATTAACTGACAGAAAATAATTCTACTACTATTTTGACAGCTCATCATTGTAAATTTAAGGGTTTTGGACTACTGGTTGGACAAAAAAAGAAATCTGCAGATGTCTACTTCAGCTCTAGTAAACTGGGGCGTTTTTCATAGACACCTTCTTTCTCACCCATTTTCCAGTTATCCCTTACTAAAACATGGTGAAATAACTCTTGAAATATATTTATTATGTGTGTTCTGGCTACATCTAATATTACTGCTTATTGTATTGAGTATATGGATATTTTTATCCAGTTTTACATATCTGAGACTAAGTCTCCGATCATAAATATTTAGTCAAACAATTAATCAATTAATCAGAGAAATAACAGACAGCTTCATCAATAACACAAAGTAACTGTTAACGGCAGCCCTGGCCGAGATGGTGGTGCAGAAGCTAACTCGCTGTGTTAATGTTTGTACAAATTTGGTCAAAGGTAGGAAAGAGGGAGAGACCTGGAGTCTGGGCTGAAACGGACTAGTGTGGCGTGATCCAACTCCACATTGGCCCTCAGACACTTGTGTTCACGCTCCAGGAAGTCTTTGGTGCTCCAGATCCGGACCGTGCGGTCGTCAGCGCATGACGCCAAGTACTTCCCATTACTGCTGAAATCGAGGCATGTCACATTCCCACTGTGGCTCTGAAAAGAACATGGACACAAACATGCGCTCAAAGATCGGATTTCAAGAAGCAGCCTCAAGTGAGACACTATGTTTTCCTATTGAAGATGTAAATCTATAAAACATATCACAAACACACCAGTTAAAACTTATCCTTTCTAATACAACTGCCCAGCAAAACATTTTCATGGTGCTTATAATGGTTTTAATGTTGTTTTTGTTCAAATTGTTTTAGGGAGGTGTTCAACTTAATGGTCATTTTGGAGGTTGCAGTTTGTGGTGCGGTTGAATTGCACATCTGAGAGATCTGAGGCTAGACTAAATAAACTCTAAATAGAGACAAGGCCCTTTTGGACCTTTGAGGTGCTCATAATTACAGACATGTCCCTGAACAACAATCCTCGTACTCACAGGCTGTTTCAATGTGTGTGTTTTACAGCGGTGTCATTGTGTGTTCCAGTTTACCTTCAGTGAGGCTGCCAACAGCGGATGGCTAAATGTGTGCTGTGAAGCTTTCTCCTTACGGCTGCGCTGCTGCTTCTCCTGCTTGGGTTTCTTTGATGAAGGGCCTTTCCCAACACTGCCTTCAGCTGAGAGACAATACACAGGACTGCAAATGAACATCTGAATTTATGAAACTGTAACATGATCTAAAATTAAGGCTGGGCAATAAAACAATAATGATAATTAAAGCAATATAATTTTCTTAAATAGCAATGTTACAAAACTCCAATAAATGTTCGATTTAATTTATTTGAATCACCAAATAAAAAAAAAACACTTAATTTTTCTATTATGATACTTATTTTGCTGAGGAAAAACGACTTTACTTAACTTTACTCATGCATATGTGTTGAAAAAAAAGACTTGATCATATATATTTTGAATGTTCAATTTCAGATTTGTTTAGTGATCCATTGTTTGACATCAAGTATTTGCTCTGACCATAAAGAAAAGTTTAAAACCACAATTAACCGTCTTGTTTCTTCAACTTTCCCTTAGGAGCAAAGGTCTGCCTTCACTGTACAAAAATCGATATCTAATCTTTTATTGCGAGAATATATTTAGCCATGTCGCCCAGCCCTACCTAAAACTAACTAAACATCTCAAGGATTTTGCATTTGTCACTGTTAATGTCACTGTAGGAAGAATCTGACGTATAGGATTACACAGTGTGTCAGTGCCCTTGACCCGGGCACTGGTGTAGAATTGGAGTTGGTCCCTGGCGCTGCACAGTTCCTGCCCACTGCTCATAATACTTATAATGGGCTAAATTAGGGCATTGCATTATCTCAGTATCATAAGGTATACTGTTATATCCTCAAAAGAGATCTAAAACTAGATGATATTGTTTATACCGATATAGTTTGATGTTGTGTTAATGAAGTAATTTTACCATAAAGTCCTGCCTGTTTGATCCTCTCTGTCCCTCAACGCGCAACCCAATCCCCACTCTCCCTCTGCATCTAACCACAGCCTCGCTCTGTCTCGCTGATTAACAACATGAAGGGAGACACAGTGCCGGTCAACGTAGTTTGTAAAAACAAAACGCTGGTTCAGTTATTGGGACATATTTTAGATTTAAAGTTCGGATGTGTCATCGCACAGCTCAAATTTGGCTTTGACGTATTACTGAACATTCAGCCCACTTATAAACAAATACTGATATCTAACGTGGATCGGAATTGAGCCTGAAAATACCAAGGTATTACTTTGCCCAGCCATTGGTTAAATGCAAAAAAAGAATTTCATTGGAGGTTGTAGTGTGTATGATTGTGTACTTGACTGAAAGCAGTTTGTCGCATCTGGTTATGGACAACACACCTAAGCTCTAGTTTAGATGCTAAAAACATAAATAACTTTGTGGCACAGTCTTTCTTTGTATAACAAAATCCCACGTGCATTTTTTTTGCAAATTCTAAATAAACGCAAGTCTTTGACTTGTTTGTAAAGTAATATGTGGTATTAACTACAGCAGAGTAAGGTACGAGGTAGGTTTATTTGTCACATTACAGCAGGTTGTAAAAGTGAAATTGAGTTTGTAACTCACCCCTGCAATGTTGCAGCAGATGTTATGGCAAATAGTCTTTTATGCATGTTCTTTTACTATCATTATTTTTAATTTTGTTATGGCTCATAGATATATGTATTGTGTTTTTATCCTTAACCTTTCCTCTCCTATACTCCTTATGTTAGTCCGTCCACATTTTCTAGGGTTTAGGTCAGAGCTATGAGCTTGTTTTGGTGTTTTCCCCCTCTTTTTGTTCCTCTCCTCTCCAGGGATGTTTATTCAAGGCTAAGGGAGGATCTCAGTTCCCCAAAAACACAGAAACCTAGACTAGGGAAATGATTATGCATCCCTTTGCTCAAGGCTCAGGCGCCCGAAGCTGCAGGTCTCTTGACCAGCTGTACATGTGTTTTAGTACTTACATTTACTCTTTGGCAGACACTTTTATCCAAAGAGACTTACATTTGAGGAACAACATACAACCATCAACAGTGCATCAAATACAGATCTTCTCTGCTTATTGTCTTTAATTAATGAGTTCTTCAAAGACAAGCCAGATACAATTTTCACAACAGCAGACAATATACAGTAATACAAAAGCAATCAATAAAATGTTAGACAGAAGTAAACTAGAGCACTGGAGCAGTGCTGAGGATGAACGAGTTTAAAAGTCTGATGGCTTGGGGGAAAAGCTGCTCTGCAGTCTAACGTTACTGGTAACAGGGGAAAGGTCCCTGTGATTAATGATGGACGTCTTGTGAACCTCAGAGAGGCCAAAGGAAGACATAATCAAATGTTTGATAGCCACTGAGTTCACAGAAAGCAGCCACCCCATTGGTCCGTCAATGTAACTTTCGCTGATTGGCCAACAGCACATGACAGTCGCTCAAAGTTGCTTCAGTTTCTTATCAATCGCTTTATAAGTCCGAGTGTTTGTGTGAACGAGCAGTTTACATCGCATGCTCACCATTGCTCCTGTTCACACTCGTTATGAATGAATAAATGAATGAATGAATACAGAAACCAGGAGCTCGTCAAAGACAGTAGAGACAGTCACAGAGTTGATGGTGACTCACCGCAATCGGATAGAGTTACGTTACGTTAGCTAGTGTGGCTCTTACCGGCAAATTCCGCTGCCTGCTCCAGTTCCTCTCGTATTTCTTCTTTCCGTCTGCCCACCGCGAACGCAACAAGAATAACCAGTGCTCCCAATAAAAGCGTCAAGGCGACCAGTGCAGCTACCTCCATATCGCAAGCTTTCTGCCACGTACTTTTCACTGCTAACGTCTACTTGGCTACAACTCACTACTGGGGCACTGCGCATGCGTACAAATATTCTTCTTCGTCATTTTTTCCTTTCTTCTTCTTGATTTTCAGCAAAGAGATGGCCGCCATTATCGCCACCTAATGGACGGAGCTGGGAGCTGCAGTAACATGACAAAGGAATCTCTGGTCAAAGGTTTGGTAACTGTATCCTGTACTTTGAAACTATAGAACTTGCGTTTTATCTAAAAGGTTGGTGTTATAAATTAGCTGGCAGTAAAACAAAAAGATCACAAAAGACAACACAAATGACACGAGCTGCGTCCAAAATCCAGACAACAAACTAATTCTAAGCAGGTTTTCAGTGTGTAATGTGTACAAACTGGAAAAGGGACTAAATTACATTACAAAACAGTCACTGAGTAGTGTGTACTAAAACCCAAAATGCCCAAAGGAAAAATAAGAGCTGCTCACAGCAGCAAAAAACTGAAATCTCTGATTAACATTTTGATTTCTTTTTTAAGTTTAATTAGCAGTGGCATTTTAAAGTAATAGCTTTATTTTGTACATATTGCATAATGCAGTACTATAAAGTATGCAGATTTCTTGTACACTAACTACAAAAACAATATACTGAAAAGTAGAAGAATTGGACCTTGAAGGGTTGAATGTGTTCTTGTTGGAACAACTACCACGTCCACAAGTAAGTTTTTATTAATTACAAATTAACCACCACAAAATGCAATATATAATGGTCACTTTTCACAAAAAGAGATGATCATTACGGAGAACAGAAATAATTTTAATAAAATAACTGACTGCTGACAAATGGATTTACTGTCATGTTTGCTTGACAAAATTCCACAAATCATGGTCCAAGTGACATTGCAGACTACAAAAATCCCTGCAATCAGTGAGAATTTCCGTAATTACCATGTGGATAAGAGTTCCCAATTTGATAAGATTGTATTTTTAGTCAAACTGATATTACGTTCATGTCGTGTAATCTATTATAACTGATATTTCAGAATGTGTTGGTGTGCAGATGTTTAAAAACTCAATGTATTCATTAAGGTCCATCTGTACGAACAGTAGTTGAAGGTAAAATCTAATTGATATTTTTCAGTGAATTAACATGGATTCAGTGCCTGGAGTAAAGAGAGGTAGTCTGGCACAAACAAACACATCTCAGAATTTAAAGAGGAGATAAAGATCACAGATTATTTTCACAGGCATGAAGTGTTGGCAAATACTATCAAAAAAAGGCCGTCCATTGGAGGACTCTGGGAATGCTTGCAATGACAAAGAGTATGAAACAAGAAAACAAGGGTCTGCACTAACTACATTAAGACATTTACTAAGTTGACCTTCAAGTGCAGAAACACATTCATTTACAGGGTCAGAGAGCCAATTAAAAAAATAATTTAAAATGCAAACGTCTCATAACTTTACATTTACACTGCAGTGTTGTGTACCTTATCTGGATCAACTGTGCATTTAACCCTATTCAGACTCATTTAGATAATGTACTCAAACATTCGGTAACATACAAACCAGCGCTTCACGTAAAAAAATAAATGTTTGAGCCAAGGATCCGTGTCTTTGCCTGACTCAACTTTCTCCTTAAGACGAACCAATGGGAGTGTCCACGTACTGTAAAGGAAAATAACTTTGGATATGCTTTTGTTCAGGATCAAACTACTCAGCTGTCTTTTCTCCTTCTTCAAGTATAGTACGTTGTTATGGATTCTGTCTCCTCACTGCTACATTCCCTCAACGGGTCATGTAGTCATCCAGGCAGCATGAACTCAGCAAGCTGATGTGCTCTTTCTAACTCCTCTGCAAACACAATGTTTCAGGCCAGCACAACTCGATAGAGGAGGGGAAGGAAGCAGAGGGCATGGTGGTGGCCTGGTTGGGGGATGTTGGGCTTAAAACAGAGCCAGCTGAAGTCCTCTGAAAGCAGTGCAGGACGCATGCAGCAGGTTACTTCTTTCTGTTGTGTTGCCTCCGCGCCTGCAGCCTCTGACGTGCTCCAGATGGCTTTGATCCAGCTCCGATAGAGAAGGAGGGAGTCGATGGAGACCCTGATAATAAATAAAGTCATTTATAAGAACAGACATCAACATTTCTTTGTACTTTTTCCACACACACATTCAGTTTCTGGTTGACTGCTTTAACAAGGGCTCCACCTGAATTTTCCAAGTGATTCACCTGAAACAGCTAATGCTTTTTATTTAGTTATGGGTCAGATATACTGTGATTCTGTATGAACTGATCACACTGTTCAAAGTTTTGGGGTGCACAAATTTTCTTTGCAGAACGTCTCAACTGCATGGCTCCTGAAACCACTTTGAATAGTGAAACAGTAAGTGGTGCCAGAGTCTTGTCTGTTTTGGGAGCATTTTAGTCAACGTCTCTAGTGTTCAGCACCAGAGCTGAGAATATCAGAGTGTGCAAAATCAGGAGTGATAGGGCAAGCATCTTTCTACTCGGTTCTCCTTTCTACAGATCACTCATCTCCCTATTTCTATTGTAGTTAGGTAACTTTGAGACAAGACTGGGCGAGTAAAGATTTGTAGTCTGTGATGCTTTGATGCTGCGTGGCTCTACTGATGACTAGAGAGAAAGCTCTGTTTCTTGTTCAGCTTTCAGTACCGTTGGAAATCTCGGTTTGGAGTTTAGCAGGATTGGGCTGATGGATGATACTGTTGTCCATCGGCAATGGCTTACAGACAACACGATGTTGAGCCGGTATCGTGAGAACCTGCGATCACGGCAGCAGGTGAGACGCATGTCGGTTTATTAATGATGTAACCTATCAAACAATTGACACCAACATCTGCACCCTGTGTTCACTTCTGCTTTATTTGGTCCCTGCATAAAATATCCACTGCGACTTGTAACGTAACTTAATAGTCTACCAATTTTTTTACCGAGTGAAGTCGAGAACACATGCACATAAGACAACTGCTGCGGCTCAACATTAATCACCTACCAAAAGGAACAGCATTGAAGCCTTGGACTGGAGTTCCAGGACTTCCAAAGGGAAGTGGACCTGCAGCAGCACTCTGGCCGAAGGATGGGGTAGACGTCCCTGCAGAGAAAGCAGCACACAACTTGATTAAATCAAATAAACAACCAACAAGGGCTAAAGCATTTAATTCTACTTGGTCAGAAACAAATGTAGATCTTGTTTAAGAAACACAAAATTATCAGTCTAACCAAGAGTTTTTAGTTTTGTGTGAGGAAATGTTACTCAGAGGTACACCATTTCATTATCATTCATCATTTCATTAATCACATACAGTCAAAAGACTTAACATATTTCCAAATTATTTCTGTTAACTTTTTCCCAAATAAAATGCTGAGTACTCTCCCATACCTTTTTGTGTTTAATCAGACAGTGATGTTCATCAAGAACAGTTTGATAAAATGCCAGTTACATTTCATTTTAATTAAATTAACTAAAATATCACTGAATGGTTTGACAAACAGCTGGAGTAAGAGCCTTAAAAAATAGTAGTAAATAGTAAATAGTGACACCTTTTCTATTGAATCCAGAATTGTTTCTGAATCAAATTTCAAAACCAAGAAAGGGGAACTTGAACCTGATGCCAGGGAGGATTTGTCTGTCTGCTAATGCCATAAAGTATAAAGTTTGAATAATTGTGAAAGCCAAAATTGTGTTGACTCTTTCAGAAATCTCAGTGTGAGGCCCTCTGTGTCTGGGTTTAAAATATAAACAAGCAAAACAAAACTGTTTTATGTTTTCCTTACCAAAAGTTGGTTTGTCAGTAGCAGCAGCCCCAAAGTTGAAGCTTCCCATCTGTGGTGCAGGATTATTGGAGACTGGTGTTCCAAACTGAGGGCATGGCATACCAGCACCAAAGTTAAATCCACTCTGTGCTGGCTGAGCAGGGCCGGAGGGAGCCTGCTGAGGAGCAGCACTGCCAAATGTGAAGGTGGCTGAGGAGGAGCTCTGAGTCTGGGTTGATGCACCAAAGCTGGGTGCAGCTGAGGGAACGGTGGTGCCACCGAAAGCAAAACCAGAGGAGCTGGCTCCAAACGCTGGTTTGGCTGGAGTTGCAAAGCTGGTTGCTGTGGTGACAGCAACTGTCCCAAAGGGGAAAGGGGGTGGGGCGGGGTTAGAGGCAGGTGTAGATGATGCTCCGCTGTTTCCAAATGTAAATGGTTTTGGCGTTGCTGCTGAGGAGCCGAAGGTTGACTGCACAGTTGGCGCTGGAAATGACGGCTTTCCAAAGCCGAAAGTGGACTGGGTGGTGGCGGCAGCAGTGGTGGAGGCTGTGTTGGCCATGGCAAATCCTCCAAAAGAAGCAGTGGTTGTGTTCTGGCTGGTTGCTGTCTGGCCAAAGGAGAATACTTTCTGGTTGGCTGCTTGGGGGTCTGGCTGTGTGGCACCAAATGCGAAGGTGCTGTTGGTGGAGGTTGTAGGAGCAGCAGCAGGGGCAGCTGCAGTAGTGGTGCTAGACGTTCCAAATTGAAATGTGCTCCCTGTATTAGGGGCCTGCACTGAGGCTGAACTGGTACTTGTTGTGGATGGTGCTGACCAGTTTCCAAAGAGGGATTTCACAGCTGGCTGGGCTGCAGGCTGTGTGGTGGTGATGGAGCCGGTAGAGGGTGTGCCAGTGGTGGTGTTGGTCAACCCAGGAAAAACAGATGGGGCAACTGTGGTGCTGCTTATTGGTCCACCAAACATCGAGGGTGTACTACTTGAAGAAGCTGTAGAGGCTGGGTTGGTGGTTGTGAGAGATGGAGGCTGTTTAAAACCAGCACCTGCAGTGGTAGCTCCAAAGATTGGCTTGAAATTTTGGACAGGTTTGCTCTCTGGGGTTGATGTAGCGGAGGAGGTGGTGGTGACGGCAAAGATGGGCTTGAACCCTGAAGACAGCAAAGGGTTGGTGTTACTGATGGACCCTGAGCTGCTGGCTGGGGTAGAAGCAGTAGCAGTGACCGAGTTAGAGGCTGAAGAGGCAGTGGGGGTGCTGATCTGGCTTGCTAGTCCAAACAGGTTTGCTCCTGCTACAGGCGGAGTGCTGCTGGAAGCCTTAGAGACCTGACCCAGGACCTGAGTAAAGGCAGAGGGCTGCTCCAAACCAGTAGAGGAGAACTGAGAAGGGTAGGCAGGAGGGAGCTTTGGGGCATCCACTGTAGTCGAAACCTTCAGGTTTAAGCCACTGGGCTGTGACAGTGTGGTTGATGCTGACACTACAGACACAGAAAACCAAATGAGGGGAACAAACAAGAATGTGGATCAATCAATACATGTCATGAGATATATGGGATGTTCTAGATATACAGAATTATATATGAAATGTTATGATATAAAACTAGAGTTTAAAACTTACAAAATAGTAAATGAAAAAAAAAAATCTAAAGAAGACATGCCTTTTTGGGTTTTTTTAACCTTGAGAACTTCCACCTGGAAAGACCTTCAGTTCAGTGATCTTACCTGTAGTTGTGTTGGCAGCAGATGTGGAGCTACCAGGAATGCTGATCTTCATTTTCAGAGCCTCCAGCAGTGGGTTGGAGGCTGTGGGTGCTGTGACACTGCTGCTCGGGCTGGGATCCAGGTTGATGACAGGGATGGCAGAGCTGGAGACTGTGGGCAGAGGAGATGCCAGAAGGCTGCTCAGCGTGTTGGTGGTGGTAGAGCTTGTAGAGAAGGTGGCCTGGGTGGAAGTGGTGGCTGGGGAAGAGACTGGCATCTCTGGCTCCGGGGCTAAACAAGGACAAATAAACAGGAAGGTCAGAAGTCAGGCTGGGGCTTACTCCGTCAACAGCTACCCAAGATTGGTCAGAGTCTGAAGGGTCCTAAATCACACCAGCCAAAAGAGAAATCACTTAAAATCTCGGAAACAAGCAGAAATGAACAGCTTCGTTTTTAGTCCCACACAGAGTGAAGAGCACCCTTGGAGAAAGATTGTCAGCTAAATCAGTGGTTTACACAAATGGATTCAGATTTGACTGGTTGTTCCCAGGTTGTCTATACGGTGCATCAGAATATGATTGCAGTTTAAAAGTTTAACCTTTCTCATTTCGGCTCATGAGTTCAGGTTGGCGGCAGCAGAATATTATTTCAAGGTTAAATGAACAATGAATGACAGCCTGTTATTGTTCCAGCATTCAAGTCTGTATGTGGGAATGGATGGTAACAGTGCAGCATGAATCAAACACTGCAGAAGAGTAAAACTGTTTATTCCTGTGGCTGCTTCTACTCACCAGGCGTCTCCAGGACCTTCTGGATCTTGCTGAAACCAGCCCTTTTCTCTTCATCTAGGTCTTTCGCAGTGATAGTGTAGCCCAGCTCTGGAGGCGGGGGCTGCAAATCAAAAAGCACCAAGAGTAAAAAAAGAGAAATCTAGGTAACACAAGACCAACAGAGGAAGTCTGACGATGTAGCGCTCCTTACCAGAGAGATGTGATCGTCCCGGTGACTGGACACCAGCTGGATCTTCCTTTTTCTTAACCCACCACTACCAGGAGAGTCCGTTGAAGTAGTGACTGGGACCTTGGGGACTGGAGTAAGTTTGGCTGCAACATCATCATATAACAGACAATAAAACGAAAGGCCACAAAAAATACAAAACACATTATCTACTGCTTTACAACCAACACTGCTGGAGCTTTTGGTAAGAATGCACTGATCTGATGCTGGATCAGAATCTGCACCCATACTGACCTTCCTAAGTGGATCGAGTATCGGCCAGGTGTAAAGCAGTTCATCCATGTCTTTATAAAATTTAGTTATTCTGCTGTCAGCTACAGTCACTGTGGACTAGTTTTAGTGCCACAACAAATCCCCCTCCAAATGTTAGCTTACATAAAAATAATTCCTGAGGTTCCCTGGTGGCCTTGAGTTTAGACTATCGTTCACATCCAGCTAGTGACTGAATAATCAGTTACACGTTTAAGGTACACAGATTTTAAATTTGGAGTGGGTGGGGGCAGACTCGAAATTTTATTAGGGGAGAAAAGTCAGATCAGAGCTATGCTTGTTCCAAGTATCGTCCATTGACGGGATGATCTGTGACTAGTTTTTCATGCCTTGATAATAAGGCGATTTTAACTAACTCACTCTCAGAACTAAGATGACATAAAAATAATCTCTAGAATCTGCACCACACTGCAGTGTTTCCCACTCACTGATTTATTTGTGGCGACACGACATGCCACAATACCGATGCTGACTGCCACATATACTATTAAATATTAGTGTAATCATAGTTCATTGAGGAGATGCCCGTAGCTCGTAGATTCGCTGAGCACCCCCTCACAAATGGAAACGCAGCCTTGTGTTTATAGACAAACTAAACGATTCAAGTAATGTCTAAGAAGTTAGTCCCTCCATTTTCTTAACACAACGCTGTCAATGTCAGAGACCCTCCTTCAAATAAGTTATAAGAAAGCATGTAAGGAGCCTAGCTAATAAGGATAGCTATGTTAATGTGAGAATACAGCTGGGTTGTTGAGGTTAGCACGCCGTACATAGCTGCTGTTCAATACTGACTGTACCCCCCACCCATGCGCGGCACCATTGATACATGGTAATTATGTGGGGAAACACTGCACTGAGCATTTACAGATTTTTCTGGTGGTTTCTTTTAAAGCTAATAACTCTTTTTCTTCCATGCTGGCATTTTACAGGCATCCAACTATGATCTCAAGTAGCCATGATTAGACAATATGAAAATAGAGAGAAGATCGCCCAACCCTAATCAGAGCATCCCTAGCTTCTGGTGCCAGGTTGAACTCACAGCAGACAAAGAGTGACCAACAGTGAACACAGCAACTATATATTCATGTATGTGTCAAAAGCTTAACACGGGGATACTGCAGTTATTCAGATTTAGAGACGATGACCTGTGTGGGACAGGTTAGCGCCAGGTTGGAAAATCTGATCTTGGTCTAAAAGGTATATGAAATTGCTTTGTGTAAATGGAGTCAAATAAAAAAGGTACAATGTGTACAAAGCAAGACTATTCTACACCTGTCGAATTCATACTCCAAAAAAAACAAAAAACAAAACAAAACAACACATCAGGTCATAACTGCTGTTAGCTAGTAAGCTCAGTTAGCCATGCCAACCTATTAGCTAACTGGGTGGAATGGGCACCAGAAACAGAACTAGGCAAGTGGTCAAGCGCTAAGGCTGATGATACACTGGGCAACTTTTTGAGCAATGTTGCTGGGCAATCTTGCAAATGGCAATTCCGACTATGTTTTAAATGGATAGCGGCGGTGCGGGACAGCTGGCGGAGTGGTGGGGGAAGGGGATTACAGTAGTAATCTTTACTCATTATCAATGACAACAACGTTGACCTGCACGATTGCTCTAAAAGTTGCTCTGTGTATCATCAGCCTAAGAGAGCTTAATCCCTTGCTGAAACAACAGGGGGATACTGACCTATGCTAGTGGACTCTCGCCTTTCTAAGTACAATGTTGTATTACGAGATAGGACAAGCCGGAGTGAGCTCTTTAGCATGCTAACTTCAGTAGGTATCTCTGCAACAGAATACATATCTCTCTTTGACGTAACGTCTGAACTGTTGCTTCTTCACATACTGTTGATAATAATAGTTAATTTTTTTGACTGTTTTAAGCTAATATAACTTACATGTTGTAGCTTAGCATAACCTCTAATTGCCACTAGGCAAAGTAGGCAGCTTTAATAATTAATTTAAATGTTGTGTCAGTATTATATAGCCTTGCATAATCTGCATCACAGAGCTGCACTTTGAAGCCCGAGGATGTCCCCTGTTTACACAAGACAGCCACTGGAGAGAAATGAGACTTACATGTAACAGGTGCCTTGTCGGAGGATGTCTGTTCAGACCTCACTGAGGACGCTGAGCTAGGAGACAGCCCATCATCCTCTCTGGTAATGAAACCACATGTTACAAAATGTAATGTGTATTAGATTAAATGTGGATTACTAACAGTAGGGATGCACCGGAATGAAAATTCTTGGCCAAAGCCAAATATAATGAAAAGATTGGCCAAATACAGAACACTGAACAAATACATTCACATTTTTTCCACATTTAATTTAACTTTTTTTTTACCATTGCATGAATGAAATTGTCAAAATGAGCTTTTTACTGGATTTGGAGAGACTGTCAGGGGCAGGTCCGAGGCCCGAGAGGGTGCGGTAGGGTAAATTACATGTGTCCATTTACTTTCTGTAAATATATTCCAATTAATCTTATTTCCATGCTGTATAGACACCTTATTTTGAAAACCAGACTTTGTCACAAGTTTTATCATCACGCTAAATTCATCAAGTGTGACCCAACTTGATAAATAATGTTGCATGTGGTTCTCTTATCGCGTAACATGAAGACTTCATAGCCTCTCTTCAGGTAGAACTCTCATAACAATTACTCTCAAACGTAATTGTTCAACGTGATTGTTCGGAAAATTTATTCGGCCTTTTGACTTATTTGGCTGAACACCGAAAGTGCTTTGTTTGCTTTTTTTAGCCGATTAATTTCAGTGGCTGAACATTCTGTGCATCCCTTACTAACCGGAAACCAGCAGAGACATACCTGGTTCTTTTGGAGACTCCCTCTGGAGTCTGACAGCGAGATGATCCGGGGCTAGACAGAGGGGAGCTGGGTGCTGACCGTTTCTTCCACTGTGAAGGTAAAAATGGAAATAAAGATTAACAACTCCACTTTACCTCTGCAGGGACACGTGCACTGTAATACAGGAGGTAAGTCTTACCTGGTTGAGGCCTACTGAAGAGCTGTAGGAGCTTTGGATAGGGTTTCTCCTTGTGCCCGGGGTTCCTCTCGGGGCATGGACTCCACTGGCTGAGCTGATGGAGGAGGTGCGAGACCTCTTCATGATGGATTCCTCTGTCATAGAGGTCATCCCTCTTTTCAGGTTTCCTGGCCTGGAGGAAGAAGGGAAAGCATTTCCACCTACATTTAGACAGCCACACTATACTAACACACTCCTACAGGCTTCACAGCACCACATAGTAAAACTCAAAGACAAGACTTGATAGTACGATGTCACTTCAGAAAAGTGGAACTCACTTAGGGACCAGCTGGGATGGTGTTCCATTGGGCAAAAGAGGCCCAAAAGCAGAGTGTGCACTTCCACCGCTGTCGTTACGCCTTGGGAAATGAAAATGGATTACAAACATGTAAAATACTTTAACTGCCTGAATGCATGAACCAAGTACTGAGTAGCAGTTGTTCTTTTAAGCTGTGAAGTCTTGATTTATAAAATGAAAGCTGATGAAAATACCTAAAACCCCTTTCAGACAAGTAATATGTTGACATTGCTGGATTCATCTATGTGTTAAATTGAAAGTTTGATGTTATTCAGACATAAGCGTCTGTCCCAAAGACTTAATTCAGACATTACAGCACATTTACATTGAGAGCCAGCCTGATGTATGTATGTGAAACATTTAGCTGGACATTCATTCATTCTAGGGCTTGAGACGAATGTTCGACCATTGGGTACACATTAGATTTTCAATTATGAGATTTGATTATTAAGGGTTTTTTTTCACACGCCTGACCTCCACCGACAGCAGTGAACTTAACGCTTCAGTTCACATCAAAGGCAAAAGAAATGAAGCCTCCACTGTGTGAGAACACTTTAAACTGAGTGATGACAGCAGTAGTGTGGAAGTTATGGCGTTTATTAATTTTACAACTGTTTAATTTCATTACAGATCAAAACAGTCAAATTTCCTACATTTTAAAATTAATCAGTAAACTGTAGGAACCAAACAAACAACAACACAATGAACGCATTTAAATAAGCCTTATTATATTAGGCCGACTGTAGAAGAAGAGCATTTAGTGAATTTTGCATAATAACGTGTTAGATTTAGTTCCGCTACCGAAAATACGCTCATCCCATCTGCTCTCCGCCTGGACCCCCGCCCAGCGAAACTATTCCCAGGTTCTCCTCTGGACTTGATTGGATCAGACTCTTTCACTCTGCTACGGTTCCCCCTGCTCTGTACAGCAGCCACCAACCTGGTTTGGCATGCGTCAATTTTCACTCTGCCTGCTCTTCACCTGCTCAATATCCGATCCTTTTAACCTGCAATAAATATTTCTCCCTTTCTTAGTCCTGCACTTGGGTCTGCTAGCCTCCATAACAAAGTTATAAACAAAGATTTGGTAATAATCACTTAGTTAGCCTAGCTGTGAGAATAAATAAACAAGAGCGCTCTCTCTCACACATGCACACAGACTTGCGCACCCATACCGCCGTTATCTCTCCCCCATCCGATCCTCCCTCACTCAGCAAAACTTAGTGGGCATTTATCCTTATTCTGCTGTTCTCCTTCTTTCTATTAAATACATAGCTGTAGCTCGTGAAATTACAGCATGCTCATAAACACAGGTTTGAGCGTGGGGGGGGGGGCATTCGGGCCAGCTCTAATTCATTCACCCATGCAGTTGGTATGAATGAAAACTGAAGATATAATAAGTGTTTGTCTCCTCAACAACTTTAAATTGGCTGTTTACAGTGTTTCATAGTTAATTATTAAACTGAATTTATTTTTTTGTGCATAAGAGATGATAAAACATTCATTGGAGATGAAAGTTCATCTCTCTCTGTATGTACGTTAATCGGAAACTATTCAGATTTGTGCCATGTGAAAAGTAATATGGAAATTGCTATCAGATTAACCAACTACTTTTTGATACCCAATCAGTGCCAGTGGGGAAGTCTGCTAGTACTGTAGCGGTCTTTCCAGAGATCCCTTTCAGCCTTGTACCTTCTTTTGCTTTTCTGCTCAGTTGCGAAGGTTCTGTCCTCATCCTCCACTTCTCTCTTGCGGCTTTCCTTCAACACCTTGAGGACACTTTCTCTGGAGCAGGGATCCGCAGAGGCCCTGGGGAGCCCTGCACAACTCAGATGTTCCAAACTAAAAACAAAACAGGTAACAATACAGCTCTGGTCAGTGTTAACACTCAAACAGCAAATCCACAGCACAGCACACGCCCCACAGATTGGGACTTACTAAGCACTGGACCGGCAAAATATATACATATATATGTGTAATAGAAATATAACATAATGTAGTCCAATAAAACACCAGTCATCAACAATCACCAGAGTTGTATTAAACTTTTAACACCTTTAACATTGTCAAAGTTACGTTGCTGTTGCATTTATTGCTTTTTCATTGTCAAATAATCTATTAATCATTTTATAGAATAGCACAACATGCCCCTCACAATTACCCACAAACTGTCTTACCAACAGTCCAAAATCCAAAGATATAAAAACAGAAAAAACAGCAAATCATCACATTTCAGAAGCTGTAGATAGCTAATATTTCGTATTCTTCCTTAATAAACAAATTCAAAGATATATAATTACCGAAAATGATTGGCAATTAATTTCCTGTCAATGAATGAATGACTTGACAGTTTCTGCTCAATCTAAACAGTTAAGAGTGCAAGAGAGATGATGAATACCAAAATGGATTATCTTGTCTCCAATCTGAGCTGACCTTTAAACCACAGTGACAGGAATAAAAACAAATAAGTTCTGGAATCTGAAACAGTGAGAGAGGACAAAATCATTTAACACTGGTATGATGAAGTGTTTGCATGACTGTAGAGACCTGGGGGTGCTGTGGTGGTCGGGCCTGGCAATCTTTACAGTGACAGGGCTCAGGACAGCCGGGGAGTTGCGGGGGCTAAGAATGTTTTTCTTCTGGAAGCCATCCCACTTGACCGGAGGTAGGACTCCAACTGAGGAGACACCGGGCTGCTGCAGGGGATAGTGACGCTGGGGGGTGATGGTGAACCTGCCCACTGTTCCCAGCGGCTCCCTGAGGGCAAAAAAAAAATTATGATGCAAGAGTAGACACATGTAACCTGCATCCAATAACGAATATACAGCCACAGTGTATATATTTTTATACAATCTACATCATGAAGAGTCTCATTTGTGACTTCAGCCCTCCATTTTTTACTTTAGGGGAAGGGGAAAGTCTAAACTTGATTTTTTTTAAACTTGTTGTCCAGCAGCTTGTTGCATCTTTTAAGTTATTTTCTGATCCCATAGATGTCTACTGTCTGCCAGAAATGATAACATATTTACCTGAGCTGAAAAAAACCTTTAAATTCAATTATTTACACATCTCGCATGGTTCCGATATTAAGAAGCAAAATTCAGCCTTTAAACTTGAAATAAATAACAATGACATTTATCATGATAACTTTCAATATCAAATGATATTAATTTTTTTTTAACGTGATAACATTTTTGGTCATATCTCCCAGCCCTAGCAGACCGCAGACATCTTTTGAGATAATAAAGTTCCATTAAAGCTAAAATACATCAATGAAACATAGATGTTTCCCTTAAGGTTTAAGAAGGGAAGGCTTTACAACCAAATCACAGAGTAACATGAAGAGTGCCGGGGCTACATGACGCAGGACATTTTTACAATATGTTAAAACTGTTATTTGTATGACTGCATGGTATTTTCCCCCACCTTTTAATAAATTCTCTGGGGGTGTTGATGAAATTCTGGGAAACAGAAAAGATACAGGCTAACAATATGATAGGTAAAGTCATTGTGTTCAACTCTTCTGCTATATTAATTTGGTTTGGTGGTAAGGGCAGGTGAGCGAGTTATTGTTGTGTACATGTTTGTATGTCTGTGCCTTGTGTATTATATGTTCAATGTGGTTTACTTTTGTATCTGTACATGCATGTATGCATGCTGCAGGACCCTCAAGGGGATAATCTTTAATACATTCAAATTTATATATTACTGACTGTAACGTTAGTGAGATTTAAGTGATGGATAAGTAGATAGTTCTGAGAATCTTTAATACTTGATTATCATTTCTGCTTTCTGAAGGGGAAACTATTGGATGTTTGTTCATATCAGTAAATATTCTAGTTTTAGTTTCCATTTTCTTATATGCCAATACGTCAAACATTCAATACAACTGGGACAATGTAAACACAAGTGGCAACCACAGTCCTTGATTGAATCGTTTTATCGTTGTAAAAGTCCAATATATTGTACTTTATTAACAAATTACGGAGTTTTCAAAACACAAAAACCAAATAGATGAGGCGTGTTGCCGTCTTCCAAAACTTAAGCCTTGTATATCAACAAGACAGAATCCACGTTTCCACTCATCACGCTTCACAAATGGACAATAGTTATTTCTAGAAATCTCTCTAGGAATTACATTCTTTGAACGTGCAGACATGTACTTAGAAAAGCGCTAACTTACTATGTTTACTTATATGAGTGTGCTGATAAAAATCCTTTCAAAAGGCTTTATGAGTTAATGATTAAAACCCGCCAAGAAATTGAACCCAGCTCTACCGGTACTGCCTCCTAACGGACCCTGAGCGTCCGTTGGTGTAACGTGATTTGATTATGAACGTACCCAGCAAATGACAGCCTCCTGTTTGGGGTATAGACTGCATGGTTGGGCTTGGAAAGCTTTTCCCGTAGTTGCTCTCGGGGATTTCTCCCCGCTCTCGGCCTCCCAGGATCAGCGGTCGGACTCTCGGGTCTCCCGATGTAACTCCCCATGAGGAAATCCCGAGGGCTGAAAAGAAATGAGTCACTAGACAGTGTTTCCCTCCGATATATCCTCGTTTCAGCGTGCCTTTCTCTGAAGTGTCCCTCTGGCTCCCTGAGCTCAGTTTTGTTTCTGCTACTCTTCGTTCTTCCCCGTGCGGCCACCGACACGCCGGTCACCCCCCAGCTCCACAACCAGCGCCGGAGCACGGCTGCGGCGCTCAGGCCAGCCCGCGGATTCAGGCCTAACCTGGCGGGAAGCGGTTCTCCGCTGTGATAGTAACACACAATACAACAAACTGCAAGAATTAAAGTCACATAAAGAAAAGTAGGAATATAATAAAGACCAAAACTAACTACGCATAAAGCTGAGAGAAGCGCTATACATTTCTCTCTAGGTGACATGGCGGCACCTCGCCGCCGGAGGACTCTCATATCCCATCATGCTGCTCTTCTGGCGCTTCTTCTTCTTCCTTGGATTTTACGGCGTCGGTCGTTTTGGCGAATCAGCGCCATCTAACGACCGGGAGTTTGTTACACGCTGAGGATAAAACAATCAAAACTGTTTCCAAACGTACATAAACAATGTTCAGTTATAGAAGCTATAGGTACTCCAGATAGTCCAGTACTTTACTCAGTTACAGTATTTAATATTTGTACTTAACTTGAGAATTTTCATTTGATACTGCTGTTTATTCTACATTCATCTGACAGCTGTAGTTAGTGACCATGAAAAACATATGATCAAGCTGATCATATAATAAAATTAGATGAATAATCATTAAACTGCCCAACAGTGTATATGGCTTGACATTAACTTTTTTGCAGGCACTGTAGCTAGGTTTTCCAAAATTACTCGCCACACAGCATTTTCAGCGGTCACATTTTTGTTGTTGGGAAATTACATTTTATGTGATTTATATGGCCTGCTAGAATTTTCTTGAACTAGATTTACAACCTTTTAAATGTAAATGACCACTGAATACACCCAAATCAAGACTACATAAAATGTATAACACTACAGGTCATTTTTATTACCTCTGATAGGGTTTTGAATAAAGCTCTTTTATGAAAACATGCATTCTTTTTAGATTAAGACACAAAAAGAGTAGCTTCCTATTGCATATAATAAAAGTGGAGCATGGTTGTAGTAGATTACTTAAAAAGATTTTTAAAAAATAAAGTGAAAAAACTAGCATCTTCAACAATGTCTATTCAAAATTGCATTAACAACAGCAGTAAATACTGTAATATAGACCCCTGCTGAAATCCACCCGCATCTGGTGTCAAGCCCTGAGTAGAAGGTAACTACTCCAGATACTTCAGTACTTTTCTTAAGTAATTATTCATACTTCACTTGAGAATTTTCGTTTGGTGCAACTGTTTACTTATACTCCACTACATTTATCTGATAGCTGTACTTAGTTACTTCGCAAAAACACATGATCAAGCTGATCATATGATAAAATGTGATGAATAATCATTAAACCGCCCAGTGTGTATGTTAGGGTTAGGCAATTAAATTAGCTCTACCTCCACCAACTACAACAATAAAATGCCTTATGTTTATGCATCAGTAATATTCATTTAATAATGAAAACAACTGACAGGGACCATTGTACTGTGGAATAAGTTGGCCTACTTTAACTTTTCAAACTTTCAGTGCATTTTTCTGATGGTACTACTATGACCACCACAGGACAGAAGTTCACATGATGTCAACTGATCTATTTGCATAAATAAAAAAACATGGAGTTGAACCTTCTGGAGTTGAAAGGTCCAGAAAACATCAGAAAGTAAACAGACCTTGGAGTTAAGATTATTTAATTGCCCAGATCATACCATAGAGAATTGGGTTTAGCAGGAAGTTTATTTTTATTTAGAATGTAACATTATTAAATTATTATTAAATTACATATTATAAGAAAACATAGAGCAAACCTTATTACACATACAACAGAAGCTGTTCTGAAATTAATATTCATCAAGTATCATGGTCATATTTTATCAGAAAATATCACAATCACTTAAAGTTACTAAATATATGCCATTTTAATTTACAGAAACTGCTTGTTTAGCCAACATTTTCTAAATCACAACATTGTTCCTTTGCTGTGCTCCGGTCTTTTGCGCTGAGTTGTGACATTTGGACTTCAAAGATTTTGTCAAATGCACTGTAGTCCACACGAAATGCCCCTTTCTCCAAGGAAATGCACGACTCAAATCTGTGACCCCAGAGGACCTCGTCCTCTGTGTAGGAAGTCCTCGCCTGACATGTCATACCTGCAGGACAACAAACACACCAGAGGATCATATAAAAGTCACTTTATTGGAAAAAAGATCTGCCAAATAAATTCAGTTCATGTGCATTGTAATGTAACATTTAAATTGCCTATGTCCACCATTAAATTTCCATCTTTTGTCATAAACATTTTTATTGATCCTGGTCTGGATTATAAAACTTCAAAGAAAAATGTTGTTCTTACATTGTTTTGTTTTTTACACCAGTAAATAATAGAGACTACTAAAAAAATTTTCTGCTTACAGACAGTTTACGCTGTTTACATAGGAAACATTGGAGTTTGCAACCACTCACTGTCTGAAAGCCCCCTCGTTGCTTTCAGTCAACCACTCAAACATAGCTAAAGTATACTTTGGCTCAGCAGCGATGTTGAAACTTCTTCTGTTGTCGTCAGTTGTTGTCTTTTCAGTTGTGCAGGATTAAAATAACACCTTACACTAATGTAATTGAAATGTTTTGCTTTTTGTGTTGTTACACCACTGCCTGGGAATAAAATAGTACTTCAATTAGGGGTATTAGTGTAGCATCCCAGGAATTATCATTAGCTTTGGTTTTTGATTTCCACATCAAGTCATGCAGAAACAAAGTTAATAAGGATAACAGCTGCGTTGTTAGTTCAGTGATACCAACACACAAAATAAGACAGAGTCAGAGTAGAGAGATCAGAGCTGTATTCTAAGGATCGAGCAGCAGGCTATGGTCTTTCCATCCAACCACACCTCTTACAAAATGGATCATTTAACTGTTTCAAAACAGGAAACAATCTAAAAAATGCATCATGCCTGATGCATTACTACAGGTATGATGGTGGAGCACAACACAAGAATAAAAAAAATACTTCTACTAACCTGATGCTTCCACGATGCCCTCCAGAATTACGATGATCTCAAAGCTCTCCCTCTTCAAACGCTCAGACCCCACCTCCCAGAAGGGGCTGCTTTCATTGATGATGTGGGTAATGGTCTGAGGTTCCACTAGGAGCAGCCTGTCTCCCCCAGTGTCGTAGCCCAGATTGATTTCTGACTGCTCCAGTGGGATGAACTCGCCCTCCTTGGTCTGCCTGGACTTGATCAGCTTGGCCCGGATCTTGGCATCCACCATGTGGCTCTCTCTCAGATCACCAATGCGGAAGAGCATGCACAGCTTCTCATCACGCTCACATATGACGCAGTGCTTGCTGAAGATCAGCGTCTGGGCTCTCTGCTGTGGCCGGGAAATTTTAACAAACATGCAGCCCACCATCAGAGCATCGATTATGGAGCCAAGGATTGACTGGACCATCAGGATCACACAACCCTCAGGACAGTGAGCTGTCACCATCCTGGAGCCATACCCAATAGTCCTCTGGCTCTCTATTGACAGCAGCAGGGCTGAAAGGAAACTGTCTACATTTTCAAAGCATGGTTTCCATTGTGGGTCGTGAACGTGAGAAATGTCGTCTCGCACCCAAGCACCGAAGAAGTAGATTCCACCAAAGGCCACCCATGTGAGAATGTAGCACATAGAGAAGACCAGAAGGAACCAGCGATACTTGAGATCCACTAATGTGGTGAAAATATCTGAGATAAAGCGACTCTTGTCTGCAATAGGTCCCAGATTGACCCTGCACTTGCCATCCTTGGTGACATAACGCTGGCGCTGATTGCTGCCAGTGACGTGCAATGAGGGCTCATCACCAAGCAGCTTACAGCGCTTCTTGTGACTCCTTGCAACATGTAGCTTCTCTATTGGCGAGATGGGAGTGTTGCTGCTGCCAGTGGAGCCTCTCGACTGCCATCTGGAGCTGAAACGCTTGAGGCGTATGCTGCAATGCAAACGTGGAGGCTTTGGGGTCTCTTCTACTGGTTCCAGAGGAGGTGCTTGGATAGCGGGCTGTTGGGGGGACTCTTGATTAGCCAGAGTCAGAGCCGGAAAGGACTGGCTGCAGGGACTTTGGGTCTGGGAGGGAGAGACCTCCTGGGAAGGTGGGAGTGTTGAGGAGTTAGCATTGTTCCAGTTGTCGATGAGAGAGGCTCTTTTTGAGGTCATTGTGGAAGCAACAGTGGGTGTGGCTGTAAGCTGAAATGAAGGAAAACAATGCAGAATATTCACAAAATGTACAAAAACACCAAATAAATGAGATGTAGATTCATAAGCTGTGGCCTGTTGAAAGCCTCTAAAAAGTGGCTGTGGATACTGGTGATGTGGCCTGTGTACCCTTTGTGTGGCTGTCTCATTTTGGGAGAAGTAGAAGTGCTTGTTATACAGAATCGACTGAATCATTAGCTTTTAGTAGAGGTCTTTCCAGGTCATCATGGTTTCTTGTGACTTTTTGACCTAACCCAAGATCTAAGTCGGGCTGCATCCAAATCATTCCATCTAATCAGGTCGGGTAAGGTCCCACTGCAATGCCACGGGTCCCAGGTCTGCATAAATATGTATCAATATCAGAGTGGACCCAAGAAGACTGTCTATCAGCTTTGATCACGTAGCACATCAGAAACATCACAGCAGAGAAAAAACACCTGTTTTTTAGAGCCAGACAGGGAGTTTAAACTGTGAACTGTAGGAAAATGTTATTAATGTATTGCTGCTCTTTTTGATGGCGGCTGCTCGTTAATTAGTGAATCATCATGCAGCTGCCAGTCCACATGTTCTCTCTCTATCAGGGTCTGTTCAGGCTGCATTTTGGATAAGGTCTGTTAATTATTTTATTCACATCAGGTTTGGGTAGGGTCTAAGGTGAGGTGCACAAAGAAACAATGAAGCAGATGAATGTGGAAACAGCTTTCTCAGACTGAAATGAAGCTCAGTTTGTAACAATAAGCAAAACACATTTTTGAGAGGATAGGGACTTATAACATATAACACGTCATCATGTAATATAGAAAGCTGCACCTTGTAAGTATAAGGAGTGTAATGGATTGATTCTGGCTGTGGTCTGGGCAGATATGCCAGCAGATGTTTAGCAGTGCAAGTCTGCGTTGGGGGAATGGAGTTCCTGCGAGGCTTGATCCTGACAGGGCTTCTGATGTGACTGTTGCACTGAACATTTTGTAGCATCTCCCTGCTGCATATCACAGTGGAGATCATTGCTGAGCTCTTCAAAATGCTGAATCCTGTGCAAGTTCCACTTCTGTTTGGGGAATGGGATTACACTGAATTATGATATATAGACAGTTTTCAGCAGTTATATGGCACTTGTTGATGCTAATTCAACACTTCTACAAGGGGTGGTGGAAACAATTAAGAGTACAATAATTATTTAGACAATGCATAAAGGTTTTGAGAATTGAATTCAGTGCAACATATACAGTATATTACATTTTACAACTTATTTTTTATTATTAAACTTAAACTTATGTTATACTTATTATTTATATTCTACTGCCCTTCCAACTTAATCATCAATTCCTCCACATATGTCACATATGATGGTTGCTTTCCTTCCTCATCAGCATAACATGAGGTTAGGTTAAGTGAGGGTGGGACTGCATCTCTGTGCATGGGCACAAGTAAAGACCAATATAAAATTCTAATTATAAAAACACCTTATTGAAAGAAAAGGTCTCAGCAGTGGGGAAATAAAACAATGATATCAGCCTCCCATTCTTAGTCTATCTTCATGTTGAGCTTACTTTAGGGTCTCAGTCACTGCTACAATGTATTACACATGTGGGGATTATCACTAATCCTCAAAATTAATCGGAGAAACACAGAAGGAACACGACGGATTTGAAAAGATTACTGACTGTATTTGTCAGAAAGCTTAGAGAAAGTATTGTCCAGATGTGGCCAAATGAACAGAGGTCAATTCACTTGTCTGTTGTAAAAATGTTTAAACAGTGATATTCTTACTGACAACACACAGAAGAGGTGAACACGTTTCTGAATCTACACCACACGTGACCCAGCTATCAAGGACAGCCTCTATCCTCTTAAAAAGCTTAAAACTTCTTACTAGTTATTAGGGAGGAAAGCAAATAAAGACTGTTACAACATGAATGTTTTTTTTATTCTGAATCTGAGTGAGCTTCTAGAACCTGGATTATGGGTGCAGTAGTCTGATTTTTGTACCTCCTGACATAGGGATGATGAAATATATCCCAGACGAGTGCCAAGAAAAAAAAACTTCATGAACATCTTCACAGAAACCCTTTATAATTCCATCCATCAATCGTCAACTGCCTATCCTGCGTACAGGGTCGCGGAGGGGCTGGAGCCTATCCCAGCTGCCATCGAGCGAAAGGCGGGGTTAACCCTGGACAGGTCACCAATCCATCTCAGGGCCACACACAGACAAACAACTACAAATGCTCACACCTAAGGACAATTTAGAGTCACCAATCAACCTAGTCCGTATGTCTTTGGACGGTGGGAGGAAGCCGGAGCACCCGGAGAACCCACGCAGACACGGGGAGAACATGTAAACTCTACACAGAAAGGAATGAACCAAGGTTCGAACCCACAATCTTCTTGCTGCTCTTCCGTCCCCCCCCCCATAATTATTTTAACTAATTTGTCATCCATAAGCCAACACATAAAGAGTTATAGTGTTATACTTTAAATATTCATTCTTAATAATTGTAGACAATGACCTTTCAGGTTTTATTTGCTGCTTGTCCGTGCCTTAGATTATTCAAAGATGAATATTTTTGAGTTTTGGACTATTGGTTGGAAAAAACAAAGTAATTTGCAGACATCACCAGGGGCTCTGTGAAATTCTGAAATTTTAACTTTAAAAAAATGTTTTCACACCTACTGATTAATCAGTTAATTAAGAAAAAATAATCTGCAAATGAATCTAATATAAAATAATCCTTAGTTCCTTAAAATTATCTGTAAATGGCACACTAATAGAGAATGGTGGTAATATGAACATTTCATAAAAAAAATAAAAATGTTGTGAGATCAGAAGACTACACTCCTCATTGACATAGTGAAGTTAAAACTGCAATTAGATAAGTATTTAAATTAACAATATTATGTTGAAGTGTCACCATATACTGGAGGAAAAGCCCCCAAGATTTTCAGTATCTTCTCCATTTTCCAAAAGTCTAATGACCATATTTTTCAGATTTCTTCCATTGACTGTAACATTTCTACTGAAAACAAAACACGAAAAGAGAAAGTAATCTCATACCTCTGTAAAGCATACCTCTGCCAGAACATCCTTGTTGAAGTCATCAGGTTTGATCAGATGAAGAACATGGAGTGAGTGAGGACCCGCTGTGTGACTGTCCAGCTGTTTGTCTCCTCCCCCAGCGTCACACATATAGCAAAAACTGACATCCCTCAACACCAAGCATTGGCAGCTTTGTGTCAGTCGAGCACCTATTTAAGTGTCATCACATCAGGTCAATTTATCATAGTTCACTTCTGTCAGCTTACTTAAGCATAAAGCAGCTAGAATGGTTCTGTCTGTGACCTCTAAAGCTTGTCTAGTCAGTATTAGTCAAAAGGGCAAAAATTAATCTGTTGCACTGGACTATTTCTTGGCCGGGCCCTGTGACTGGGGAGGCGGAGTGGAGGCTCCTAATTTACTTTAAAAGGTGCTGATAGGCAGATTATTTTTTTCTTTTTTACCTTTTAGCTGGTTTCCATTTTTATGCTAAGCTAAGCAAAGGTCTCCTGGCTCTAGCTTCATACGAGATATGAGTGGTAATGATCTTCTCATCTAACTTGGCAAGAAGACTACTTCCCAAAATGTTCCAATACTGTGCAGGTTTACAGATCATCAAAGGCTACATGTCGGCTGTTCAGTAAAATGCAAAATGGCAAACGGACTGCATTCAAATTTTATCCAAAGTGCTTTTAGAATTTGCCTCTCAGTCACCCATTCACACACTCGATGTTGGTCCCATGCAAGGTGCAGAGCCAACTTTCAGTGTTTTGTCCAAGAACACCAAGGAGAGAAGGGTTAGAACCACAGACCCAGCAGTGGATGGACGCCCAATTTACGTTAAGGATATCTTGTTTTTTTTCTGTAATGTCATTTTACCACAGTAATTCTAAATGGACTGCAGAAAGCTATCACGCAAGATGGTGACCTGCTTATCGGGAGCTATTGGGGGTTCAAAGTCTTGCAAAATGATATAAAACACTGATGTCACAGAGCAATAAGGACCATGCAGCAGAGACTACAAGTTTCCCAACTGCCACCCACAAGCCTTTCTATGTTTTGACCAACACAAATTAACTTGGTGAATGATTACTTCCCCACAATTACATGACAGCTAACAAAAGAATAAGAAGTTGTAATTTCTTCCTGACAACATACTCAGCTGGCAAGGCGGACTGCCCTTTCCACCGAGCTCATCATCACAATCATTAAAAGCAAACAGTTTGGAAAAGCTGAGTATTTTGGTTTATTTGGACAAGTAATAAATACATTTTAGAAGAGTTCAGCTTAATGGCTTGTACAAAAAGAAATCTTAAGAGATGGAAGGTCCAAGGTTGTCTGTGTCAGAACTAAATGGTTATTTACAGGCATTGAGGTTGAAACAAACATCGCCAAAGAAACTCTCTCTCCTGAAATGACATCACTACAGCACCTTTGAAACGAGCTACAGATGAAGTTTGATTAATAATGTATAGCAAAGTTAACCCTGGATACAACATCACATGTCAACAGATGGCAAGCTGCTGGTTACACAACCTCAGTTGGCTTTGTAGTGGTAAGCCCACAAAACTATATGACCGAGGCTGCGGGATGCTGACGTAAAGAAGCCTTCATGTAATCTCTGTAGGACTAATTGCAATCTGATATCATCAGCGACACCACCTCCATCAGGCAGGGCAACCATTTCTCTGTGACAACTGTTCAACCTACATACATGTAAATGTATATATTTAACACAACTGGAAAATGGAAATAAAGGCATGGATCATATTTTCCTCAAAGGAAAAAGTGCTATAGTATTGTTCTTTCTGGTCATTTGCTCCAAGTATCTATTTAATTTTGGTCAGAGCTACAGCTCTCCTCTCTGTATTCTGAAACAAGGCTCGGATCAGATTCTTCACCTCCGAACTGGAGAATTCCAATGCCAGCGGACCTTTACCGTCAGCCCACCTGTGGAGAGAAGTCACAGACAAATCAGCCAATCACAAACATTGATGGAAGCACTATAATGGTATCCAGATGCGCATCTTCTATTGCTAAGGGGCTACTAACATAAAATTCAGTTTACTCATCATGAAAGAATGTTTTTATAATGTCTTCTGTGGCAGTGTTTTTAATAGGTAAGCGCCTTAGGATATCTTGGCAGATTCAATTTTGACCATTTTTTAAGAAATGTCTCTGTACTGCAATCTATAAAATAAAACAACTGGCAAACCAGTACATTATACATTATATATTACTATAATTCAACAAATCAGTTCATTCATTCTGCTGTAAGTGAATTTGGGGAAATGTGCAAAATGGAAGCAAAACTTCAGCTGCTTTACTTAAAAAAAACATTTAGGACATTTTACAACTTCCAAACCTGAAGCAAATCATTTATTTTTAAAAGGAATTTCAGAGCAGTAAATACCCCTGACTGCTTTATTTATTTATATAATAATTTACTGATACTTGATCATCACGTTTCCTTCTTACCTGTCGACTATCTCCTGCAGGTTGGCCCGCAGCACGACGACCAGCTCTTTGAAGGTACTCCACTTCTTCACATAGAGAGGCACTTCCTCCTGATACTTCTTGTTCTTGTTTTCCTCAGCCAGAGGAATGAAGACCAGCGGACCTTCCTCGATGATGGTTTGGCACAGAGTGTGGATGTGCTCCCCGTCCTCAGAGGAAATATCCTGTAGATTAGTTATATTAGTTAGGTGAGAAATAAAATCATTATTGATCATCAGTAATATAATAAGGTGTGCTATGAGTAGACAGTTCATCATCATCATCATCATCATATCTTACGAAGATAACATGACTTTCTGTGTTTTTTTGTTAGAGTTTAAACTTAAATGTAAATCAGGCTGTATTTATCACCTTAATCGTTATAGTGCAGGTAATCCTATGTGTTTTTCACCTGGCCTTTATCAGTGATTAGCACTTATTTGTCTGCGCTGGCCACTAACTCGTTGATTGAATTTGTCGTAATGTGTCTTTACCCAGCTGGACCTCACAATTTTAGTCTCAGACTCGTTGTTGTTGTTGTTCTGACAGTGCTCCTTGGAGAGCTCAGGAGATATTTTAAAACAGAAATGTTTTCCTTTAATGTCCATTTTACAGCAGTAACACCTCTGCATTAGTATAAGACAAGTCCTATGTTTATATAATGAGGCTATGATGAAGAAAAAAAAAAGACAAACCTCCAGCATCATGATTTTGGCAATGACCTCTGTGATGGCTATGTTGAGGAGGTTGCCCATGGCTTTACAATAGATGCCGACTGGTAGGACATCCTGCCACACTGTACCTAACTGCTTCAACTGATGGATGACCTGCAATCAAGCAAACAGATGATCCCTGGATGAAAGAATGTATAAAAATAAAGGCTTGGTGAGAGTTGATGAGCTGCCTCATACAGTCATAGCTGCAGCCTGAAAGCTGCAATGCAATGCAGCCTTACACATTACCAGTTGAAGAGTTGAATCACCATTTTTATGATACATCATTCTTGTTGTTCTTACCACGAATTTAGCTTTAAATTGACCATAAATAAAGCTCTTCTCTCACCTGTCTTACTGCTTTGCTGGCTGCAATGTAGTTGTCTTCATCATCCAGGTTGCAGAAGTTGTGAGCGGTGGAAAGTCTCTCCAACAGTTCAGCTCTCTGGACATTCATCTGTGCTAAAAAGCACTGGGCACCTACAGAAAATTAACAAAAGGGTGCTCAGTATATTTCAAGGCAGCCTGCAGGGTAGTTATATTGATATTTCATAAGTAGAAGAAGAAATTTTGGCCCAATGGTGGTGTACAAGAAAGCTCAGAAAGGTCATCAAAAACAATTGGTCACGTGTTCTCTGTGAATCATGTGCAGAAAGTTTAAATAAAATCAAGTCAGTAGTTTTGGAGAGACCTGGTGTTGCTCAAAAGTTCACCCAAAGTATTAGAATTCAGGTTCTGGTGAGCAGAAGGAGCAAATTTCATGGTAATGTGGCAGACAGTTGTGGAACTGTTTGTTTACCCAGTTTCCTGAATCCAGGTACCATGTCGACAAATGTTGCAACGCCCTCGCTGAGGGGCTGCGGCAGGTGAGCTCTGAAATGGTGGCCCAGGGTGAGCAGGTGGTGGGCCAGGTACATGCAGTTGTTGTGCTGGATGGCTGCCAGGTGAGGGAATTTTATCAGGTTCTCCCTGGATGAAACAGAGACAACCATGATCATCTTCAATGGAAATGTGTTGGTTTGTCCTCCTGTGTTGTGTGATGGAAACGTCCTTACTTGTGGTACGTCGGTACAACGTCATAGAACAGCTGGAAGATGTTTCTCACAGTGAAGAAGAGTTGCAATGCACTGAAAAGAACAATAACAGTAACAATAACAATAACATAATACTAACTCACACATGATGTTCTGACAAGGTGGTGGCCTAAGAAAGCCAGGTCAGGTCATTTAAAAAAAATCCACCTTTTGTTGAGTGACATGTTGATAGAACTTTGATTTATTTATTGTCAATGCGAAGGTCACTGCACTTCTCCTGACAGTAGACTGCAGCTGTATTGACTTGTGTAGTTGTAGTGTTTTGGTATGATGACAGATCAACAGTGCTGTGAGACAAAGACAATCTGTCTGGGGAGTTTTTTGCTTTTAGAAAAACACAGTAGGACTATTGTGTTGTATATGTGTTAGGCACATTTGAACCTTAGAGAGGACAGTTTGGTCTCTAAGCACTGTAACATACCATTGTGTGGAGCTTCCAACAGCTTCACACAGGGTGTTCAGTGCCAGCTCCATCAGCTGCTGCACCGACTCACTGATGCGGCAGGCTGGCAGACACAGACTCCACGCAGACAGCTGCTTTGCGTTCTCCATTGTAATCCCCTCCTTGGTGGTCTCTTGCGTCACTTTAACCTCTGATCCCGGAGAAGGCAACTTGGGAAGACGCAACTTGTAGTCTGGTGTGATCTAACAGATCAAGATTGAAAGAAACGAAAGCGACTAAATATGACAAAAAAAAAGCATCTGGAGATTTGGGGGGATATCTCATGAAGAGCTGGACTGCAGTATAGTGTGATCTAATACAATAGTTTCCATTTTTTGCAAGACAGTAAGAGAGGTACTCATATCAATTCCTTTGTTTTATGGTTTATTATTGAAGCTGTAATGGAGATAATTTATAATTCTACATTAATTTTTGCTGTAATACATAATTGTATATATATTTTTCTGGATCTTATGTGTGAAAAAGTGAGGGTTGTATTATACTTGAGTATAATACTAGATAGACTAGAGATTTATGTAATCTTACGCTTTCTCTTTAGATTGACCAAATACCAGTATTTGTGTCAAATTACATTAAGAGACTGTTGCATTGTGGGATGTTTGAAACCTTAATGCTGCTAGGCTAGCAAGTATATTCAGGTCCATTTATTGAGTCTCTTTTGGCACTAAAAGTATTTAGGGAGCAAAGTTTAACTCGCAGGGGTTTTGTATTATGCGTTTGGCTACCACAAAAAAAAAACATGTCTCCTGTCTTTACTGCAGAAATGGACCAGAGACCATATCAAATTTCAGGGAGGTGTCACAAAATGTCATCATGAGGAGCTCAAAAGAGTCTTATGTGACTGAAAAACAGAATAAAGAAGTACCTGCACAAATGTGGGATTCTCATTCTGCTGAAATAGAAGGCGCCCTATTTCATGTTTGACTTCCACTAACAGTACCTCTGGAAAATATTACAAACAGCTAAACTAAAACTAAACATTAAAATGAATAACATGCATCTTTAATATTTCCTGTTTCCCATTTCAGGTAATAGCATTTCACCGGTCTCCAGTTTATTCATGCAGACACTCAGCCCCAGCTCGCACATACTTTCACAGTGTTGTGCATCTTGGAGGTCATGAGTTTGCGGGCAGCCACGATGACATCCTTGCACTTCTTGCTTGCAAAGTGACAGTTGACATCTCTAGCATATTTGAGCAGGTCTGTGGAATCGCCCTGCAGATACTCCATCTCCTTCAGAGACTTCTCAAACTCCTCAGTTTCCTTGATCACCTAGAACATGTTCAACAAAAATAAGACAGTAAAAATATATTTATCATCCATACACACTACACAGTTTACATAGACTAAAATAATCTCTCAAAAAGACAAAGACAATACTTGTCTAGAAGGCTACGTTCAGAGTGCAGGCCAAAGTGATCCAAATCCAATTTTTTCGCTCATTATGTGACTCATCTTTTTATAACAGTGTGAACAGGTCAAGTCACATGGAATCTCATATTTTCCAGTTTGGATTTGGGCCACTTTCTTGTGTGTGTCTGTGTCTGTCTGTCAGTTGCATTTTCCAGCGCCAGTAAAAGAACAGAAAGCTGTGAACACTTGTGAGAGGACAATGAAAAATGGGAGCCTCCCGTGAAAATTGGGAGCGTTAGCAAGTGCGGGGTAACCTCTGTGGCTCTGTTTACTTCTGCACAACAGCGTGCTGCATGTGACGTGTTATTCTTCTGCACATGCAGGTCACTTTAAGGCCACGGACAGCTCACACGAAAGTCTGGTATGGGCCATATTTAAGCAATAATGTGAACTGTGAATCAAAATAATTGGATCTGGGGGAAAAAAATCAGAATTGAGCATTGAGGCCTGCAGTGTGAACGCAGCCTAAGTGATCCTTGAAAACTGCTCACAAAAGTGAACAGCTAATCCCTGTATATTTTATGCATATCATTATACTACGCAAACTGTGAACAGGTCCGTACCGTGTTGTATTTCTCCAGCTGGCTACTGTTGGTGGGGATGGAGTGGAGCAAACACTCGTGGATGATGCACTGGGAAATCTCCTCCCAAATCATCTCCCCCAAGATGGCCGAGAGCTTTTTATCACCGATGGAAACATCTGTAAAATAACAGGAACGTGACCTGCCTCTCTCAAGATCAATGTAACATTTCAACAATAAAAACTCTGAGGTAAACATAGTTACACTTATGATGAATACAGTCTCTTGCTGCTAATATCTCATATTCATGGTCACTACTGAGAACACTATTTGTAGGTTAAAAATGGTCCACCTGCTTTTGGTTCTTACTGGTTCTACTGCTTTGGGAATGAAAAACATACTGTACCTAGCAGGTGTGAGTGCAGTGTCTTTAGCACCAGGAGCAGTTTGGTGTAGACCTGTGAAGGAGTGGATCTCTCTTCTGAGCTCTCCTTCAAACTCTGTAAGGCCAGGATAGTTCCCTCACCCTGCTGCTCTGTTACCCTTACTGACAGTGACGGGTCCATCACCAGCGGCTTCAGCATGTTCTTCAACAGCACCTGACCTGAACGGTAGAAACCAGTACTGGAGCAGGTTCTGACCTTGGATACATTTTTCTTTACAGCTAGATCAATAGATTAACTGGGACAATAAATCAGCTGATATTAGGTAACTGCAGATACAGTACTCTGCAAAGGTTTTAGAAAAATTTCAAAAATAGACATGTTAACAGATTATGTTTGTCAATTAACAAAATGCACAGAAGAAAAATCTAAATCAAATCAAAATTTGGTGTGACCATTCTTTGCCTCACTTCTAGGTAGACTTGCTTTTGAAGAAACTCTGCAGAAGTGTTTCTTCTGTTTTGAAGAAACACTTCCAGGACTCCTTGTTCTTCTTTAAGCTGAAGATAGTTTTTAATGACTTTTGCTGCATTTGGTAATTGATAAACATAATCTATTAACATGTCTATTTTTGAAAGCATTCTTACTTTACAGCATTTTTCCATACTGGCCTAAAACTTTTGCACTGTGTTGTCAGCCGATAAGTGCAGAAATGCAAAAAAAATATGCCTGCTTGCTCTTACTGAAGAGTTTGATCTTGTGCTGAAGGTCTCCTTGAATGGCCAGAGCCTGCAGGACGCAGTGCAGCAGAGCAGGTGGTTTTGGTTCACCGTCCTTACTGCAAGCATGGCTCAGGCGCAGTTCCACTTTCATTAAGGACTTCACATCTGCAGGCTCTGGAAGTACAGATCCAACAGTCACTACTAATGCATCACGTTCAGACGGGCTTGCTGCCATGTTTTCGAAATATACCGAACCAGGAAATCCTAACAAGTAAAAGACCAGCATCAATCTTTTGTGACATTTTAAGACAAAGACTGGAATTAATGCAGTCATTGGGAGAAAGGTTAGAGCCAGTGAGTATTACATTGCAACATACACATAAAGTCTCTTGCACCTTTAATACAACAGGGAACGCTGTTGCATTTGAAACTTTTAGCTTATTTTGTTTGATGAAACTATTTTGTGTTGCAAAAGTTCAAACTCAGCACAGGGTGGAAGAGAAGATATTTCATATAGTTGGATTATAACCACGTCTGACACATTTTGAAAGTTTCATCCAGTTTACTTAGTCTTACCCTTTGAGGTTGGTAATCTCCAGATGACGAGGCCCTTCCATTCATCTCCCAGGTGGTAAATTAAGTTTTCTCTCTGCACAGTCAACTCAGAGCTGAGAGCACTGAGCAGTGGCAGCTGGGAAGTCTTCCATCCCTTGAGTGAATCCACACTGGCCCTTGCCTGGAAAAATTATTACCAGTCCTTCAGTACTTTAACATGCACTTAAGAGATCAGGTTACTGTAAATATGTGTATACATGCAGCACATCATAAATAACTTACACACAACATGCAACACTAACTGATAGTGATTTGTTGTTTGTAGAGAGAGATGTGATTTTGTTGTTGTATTTGCATGTGTATTATAGTGTAATTGACAGCCTGTTTGAAAAAAAAATACCTTACATACAAAATTATCTAAATTAGCTTTGGCATAATGTCAGTTTCTGATTAATTGCCCAGCCCTGGTTTATAGTACAGAGGTAAGGTTGTGAGGACAGTGAGTAAGCAGCTCTTACCGTTTCCAGCTGGTTGGCTGCATTGACATACTTCTTGTCCAGTAAAGCTTTGCTGAACTCCTCCATTGCATTGTGAAACTGAGAAACACAGAGCATATAAAAGTCACAAAAACACTCAAACACATAAAGGATGGATGCTCATAATCCTTTTCTCTGCAATTCTGAGAGATAAACTATTTTATGTCTGGATTACATAGACCTGTTCCATTAATTTTTTTAGGACAACCTTTTATTATGAGCTCATTTGAGGAAGAAATTAATAGAAAAGTATTAAGAATTACAGTCAGTTTTTCTCAAGAAAGTGAAGATATTATCACCCTTATGATTTCATTATGTAGAAAAACAACTTTAATTTTATGAATATTTATAATTGGAAACTCCAAGAAACTATTAATTTGTGACTTCTGACACTGCATTTTACTTAATAAATTGCTGTGCATGTGTGTTATACCTCTTTTAGGTGTCCAAGCATTGTTAGAATGATAGTGTTTTTCTCCAGCTGCTGCTTCAGCTTTGCATACTCAGCCACAGCCACATGGATATTCTGTTGCACCTGTGTCCATGATGCAGAAAACACCAAACAGTTAAAAAAATTACTGCACAGCTGTAAATCTGCCGCTGAACCCAGTCTGTTGTGATCTTTATGGGGAGATGGCTTAAGTATTGCTTAAAGAGTTTCCCACATACCTCAGTCTCAATGCAATTTTTAAGGACATCCATTTCTTTGGAGACTGCATCGACCTGTACCATAAGCTCCTCAGATCCTTGAAGACTAGGTAGGAAGTCACTATACTTCTTGTTTATCATGTCACATACTTCTTCCTATGAAAAAACCCCCACAAAAACAGAATAACAATAAGATTTCTTGCTTTAAGGGTGTGATTGCTTGCAGTTTATGTATAATTACAGCCATTGGTGTATAACTACAAGTAGGCTATATCATAATTCTAACTGACCTGACCTGAACAGTAGTTGATGTAAACATGCCGTTAATTACTCTGGACTGTACTCAAAAGAAGATGGATTAGTTTGTTTACAAATGTTTAACATAAAACAACACATCACAGATTCAATAATTGTAGAACTAACTTCCTTGATGATTCTGTTTAAGAGTTAATATAATGGTAAGGAGTAAGGTTGTCATTTTTGATTATTCTTATGCACTCATAGTGAACCGAGCATTGTAAGGCAACGCTATTGCAGTTTATATAAAGTTACGTCCTTAAGGGTAAAGAATCTTTAGCCTCTCTGGGACAAACCAGTCGAGGTTTGACGAACTAGCCTTAGTGGTTTTCTATCTGGATCTGGTCCTAGGTGGTTACATGCACAAAATACATTTATAATTGTCCTTTTTTCATTTTAACAAATACAATAAAAAAAAGTTTCACTGATATTAAACCGTGTTGTAAATAAACTATAGCCTCTTTTGGACAATCTAGTCCAGGTTTGACACAACTAACCTTAGTGTTTTTTCTATCTGGACCTACTCTTGTGTGTGTAAGTTGACATGTAAATTACTGCCGAATCAAATGCTAACTTCAGCATCGTCCCTAACGCTGTATATTTTTAACGTTACTGAAAATAGCGAGGTTCAAGCCACGTAGTCAGGTGTCAACACTGACTGTGCACCACATACGGCTAACTTAGCTGACGGTCTTGCTAACAAACTTGCAAGTAACGCACTGAATTTAACTAGCTGGATAGTCCACTCTGTAACGTTACTGGCTAATGTTCCTTTGCACTTGAGTGTTATTTCAGGGGAAACCATGAAAACCCAGCAAAAGCTAGTCAAACGATCAAATGAAGTTTCATACCAATCAATGTCGGCGCTAACAGCTAACTAATGCTATGCTAGCTATTGGATTACCTTTGTATCTTCCACCTTGCGCGACATTTTGCTTATTTTACTGGACAGGTCCTCTTTTTCCAGTTTGCCAGAGCTGGCGAGCACTTCAGTCACAAACGACGCCATGGTGTTGAATAACGTTATTCGATTTTACAAAACTATGACAGGTCACCACAACAACTCAAGACCCGCCAGGCGGTCTGATTGGTTCCGAGATGTCGGTGACTGCATCCTCTTCCGCCGCCTTCTTCTTCTTCGTCTTACATTTGATGACAAACTAGCAAAACATTACCGCCACCATATGTTGCGAGTCAACCATTGACTGTATGTAGGAGTCAACCTGCCTGTCAGCTGATGAGTCAAACCAGGACAGTCAAGCACTTGATAAAACAGATAAACATCTCATTTATGTAATATCGTTTCCCTGTTTACGTTTCCCCCCCTCTTTGGTTCCTTGGTTGGGAGGTTTGCTACAGTTTGACTATTTTATGCTTTGTTAAAATGTATATGTGTAACTGCTACATCAAAACTTAATAAATACAAGCCTATAAAAAAATAGATAAACAACCGAGTGGATTATACACCTATTTTAATGTAATCAGGCGAAATGAATATTTATTTGTCACATTACAACAGGTTGTAAAGTTAAATTAAGTTTGTAACTCCCTTCTGTTATATACAATAAAAAGCAATTTTATATATAGCATGGGGGGAGCTGCTCTGCAGTCTAGTGGTGCGGCTGCAGAAACTTCAATATATGTCTTCAACCAAGGGAGCAGGGTGACCACAATGTCACTGGGCACTGCCCTTTAACAACCTTTGCGCTCTGCATGGGTACCTCACCTCACCGGTGTTATTATGCTTGGGAGATGGGTACCTATGAGAATTCTGAGCAGTTTTAATCACCCACTGCAGAGCCCTCCGGTCCCGGGCCGTGCACACCCCATGCCAGTTTGTGATGTTTCCAGTCAGGATGCTTTCTATTGCTCCACTGTAAAAACTGACAAGAACTTGGCTCGGGAATTTAGACTTCTTAAGCATCCTTAAGAAATACAGTCATTTTTGAGTTTTCTTCACCAGCGTGGAGATGTGAGATGATCATGTCAGGTTCACTGTAATGCTGAAACAATTCACCTGCTCCACCTCAGCACCACGGATGTCGACAGAAGTGTGTTTCTTTATCTCTATTTTCCTAAAATCAATGATAAGCTCCTCAGTTTTGCTGAGGTTGAGCAGTAGGTTGATATCTGTGCATCTGATTTTCAATTTCCTTCCGATATGAAATCTCATCGGTTTTTGAAATCCGGCCGAAGATGGTGGTATCGTCTGCAAACTTCACAACAGAGTTCTCTCCATGCCGGGGGATGCAGTCATGAACAGGAGGGGGCTGAGCACAGGGCCCTAGAGTGGAGGATGTGTGTCCACCAATTTGAACTGTCTGGGGTCTGTTTTGAGGAAGTTTAATATCCAGAGATTGTGTTGAATGCTGAGCTGAAATCCACAAACCGCATCCTGAAGTAGGAACTGATTTTCTCAAGGTGTGTGAGGGCTGAGTGGTGGCCAGTAAATATGGCATCCTCTGTGAACTTGTTGCTCCTGAAAGCAAACTGGGTGACGGTTCTGGCTGGATGTTGTTCTTTATGTGCTGGAGAATCAGACATGATTTGTGGGTGTCTGATAAGCAGAAGAGACAAGTGTCACTACAACACTGAAAAATATAACATCACATTAGGAGGGTTTTCTTCCATATGTTTAACTTTAAGAAACAGGTTTAGTAGAAAGAATTTATTCCAGCTCAGTAGGTGACGGTAATGCTTGCGTTAGCTAGTTTGCGAACCGCCAAAATATCCAAAGAAGAAGAACTACCGTATCACTATGGCAACGACAACTACCCGTTTGTCGTCGTGCTGGATAGCCTGTTAGCTTGTTAGCTTCTCGTTGTAGCTGTTACACCAGCTATTTCTTCGTTTACTTTGGTGTTTACATTTGCAAACGCTGCAAGCAGTTAACGAATACATTCGCACGTTGTTGCGAGTTTACAAACGACAAAAAACTAGCCGTGTGCTAACTCTAGCTAACTAGCAAACCAACAACGTTATCGTTTCTTGAACTTCCTAACTTAGATATTAATGGCAGACTGTTGGAACACAGATACCGGAGAAGCTGTGTATCGGTCCCGGGATGCTGTCAAAAACTTAAGAATAAAGTAAGTCGCTGATGGTAATGTAAGGTGAATCTTAACATTAGCTTAGCTACAAAACCCTAATATGCTAACATTATCCAGAAGGATGGGGGGTTATAGTTAACAGTGGACTGTGACAGTTCTGCACACCTCGTGGTGATTTTTCTCAAGACACGTTAACACAATATTCATTTGCTTCTCCACTTTAGGGTGCGCATAGAGAGGATGACCTCCACAGCAGCCCTCTCTCAGCACCTACAGCACCAAATTGTTTCCCAGCAAGAAAGAGGAGCCATTGAACTGGAAACACTCACCTCAGAAGGCCAGACAGGTAAAAGTAGTTCTACTGCAGAGAGAAAAAATGATTTTGTTGGTCAAATGAAAAAAATACACAGCTGGACAGTCGCACAGTCTTCAATTGTCCACATTAATTTTTGTGCACCTGTACTCATCTGTTGCACCACCTATCCTGGTCTTGATCTTCAGTAAACATCGTGATTTTCTACATTTCCCTGCATGACTTTTAAACTCAACAGAACATGTTGGTTTAACTGTCAGCTGAGTTATTTCTGGCAAGTGACAGCAGTTTAGATTAAGTTGTGCCTTTCAAAACAGAATGTGTCTTGATGGTGTATATATTTGGCTATATGGGTTGCTTTGGACACGAAAGGATGTTTTGTTGTCTATTGAACACCAGAGTGGGTACAGGAATATAACAGACATGGTGCATAACTTGTATTTAAACATGCATACATGTTTTCGGGTGGATGTTAACCTTTTAAAGCAGGTTTTAATAACTTGACATTTTGGTTACTCACCAGGTGATAACGAAGAGGAGCTGGTGGTGGGCTGGCAGGAGAAACTCTTCAGTCAGGTAGAACTTTGAGTGTTTAGCATCCTCATCTCACAGCAAATTATAATGATAAACTTCATATGTGGTTTTGATTTAAAAAAAATAAAACAAGTTAAAGGTCAAGAGTTATAACTAATTTTGCTGTTACCCCACCTTCTCACCATCATGTCTCTCTGTCTGTGGTCCCAGTATGAGATGGAGCTGTTTCAGAACGAGGCAGCATGTCAGACTCCTCTGGACCGTCAGTATCACACAGAAGTCAAGGCCCTAAACAGGGCCAAGGGTAGACCAAATCACAGGATTTTCACATACACGGATCATGACCGCTACACCAGCTGGCTTCCATTCCACCAACTGGTAAGTTATGCTACATCCTACAATGTTAACACCATCAGCGTTATATTTTCGCATACACAACAGATGAAAGTATAGCCCGAATAAGAGTCATTACGAACAAAGTGAGTAAGTGAGTTTCTTGCAGTTTTGTGTATTCATGTCTTCATTTATTTAGCACAATCTTTGGTGTCAAGTGATAATTTTTGCTGAGGTACCCTCTGTTAAAGAAATATTGTGTGTCAGGTTCAGGTGTGATGAAGAAGTTTAAGAGACTGATTAAGTCTTACATAGCGATACTCTGCTGAGGAGAAACAGTGCTACCATGCAACATGTGAACACATGCAATGCCAACACCAAACTGAAGAATACTTCCTGTCTGGGTATTATAATTATTAATTATTATTATAATTATCCTGACTAGATCTTCAGAGACCCACTCTATACATTTGTTAAGAGTCTATTGGTTACTGGTTTAAATAAAGACGCCTGCATTGCTAAAGCTACATGCAACAGTTTCTACGTAGAGCCAGTCAGTCTGTCTGTAGTGAAATGAAATAAAGATAAACTCGGCCTTAGGTTACCTAACAAATATACAACACTGCATCATTATCAACTCAGCTGCGTCAGTCAGTTGACAAGCAGACAGAGATTAAAGACAGAGTCTGACGTAGAGATTTGAAGACCTAAAAGATAAGGCCTGGTGTTATTCAATATATAATATTGTCAAGAAATTCCATTAAAATACCAAAACCAACAATTTGTTAGTATGTTGCTCTATACTTTCTGATCTTCCTACCCTGTCTATGGAGTCTTAGCCCAAGCCCATTGGTCTCTCACTACAACTTTGAAAAGATGGGAGACAAAGAATTAGATTAATTAATTTGTGTGTTCTTTCATTTTAGTCACTGTCTTTATATATGATAAATGTAATATTTTTATATAGTTTACCTTGTTTGACACCTTTGTGTTACACAAGAACCAGACTTCTATCCCCAGTTCCAGACAGTGTGAGTGCTGTAGGATGCAGCTTTGCTCCGGTTGTATAGTACTCATTCGGAGATAGCCTTTCTTTCTTTGTGAGATTGAATGTGAAATCACAAATTCTACATTTCTTGTCTGTTGCTGTCTTTGTTACTAAGTTTGTAAGTAGCTTGTTTGTTTTTTTTATCCTGAAAGCAGCACTCCACTGACTTATTGACCACAACTAAATCCAGCCCCACATTCCTGGCTGAAAGGATGGCCAGTGTGAGACACAGACGGCAGGACAGACGCACCATGTAGGTGAAGCACCAGCTCACTTAATTATATGAAGTGAACACACTATATCTTCTGTGGGGAAATTCTGTATTCTGTTTGCCAATTCTCAAAATGCATGTAATCAGAGGCTTCTCTTGTAACCTATTTGTCTGTGGAATATACAGTGCTTGCATGCAATGCAGTTAGGATCAAATTCCATTAAGAAACTTTCATCCAAATGATGCTTATTAGTCCTTAAAGACAGTAGTTATAATGTATAATTCTATAACCAGTCATGTGATAGGATGCTCTTGCGTATTTTTCAGGGATTGTAGTATCCCTAAGTCGAAGATCATCAACTGGGAGCCCACAGAGGAATTTGTGAAGAGCAGTCATGTGCTGAATAGTACCATGCAGGCCATGCACATCATGGCAGACCTAAGCCCCCCTGGAAGGTAAGACCATTAACACAAAGATCCTGTTTCCATTCAGTTCGGTCTTTATTGTCCCACATGGGCAACAAAACAGACTCACCCATTAGTGTCAGTTTCCACATGGTATTAATTTGCAGTCTGTATTGTTCTCAATGACTACTTGATTCAGCCCACATTGTGATTAAATCTCAGTACGTAATTGACATACATGTAGGTGGAGCTGCTGGACTTGTCAGTAAACATGTTGTGTCTCAGGTGGGCAGGAATGTTACTGTATAGGCTCTGCTGATTCTTCCTTTTTAGAGGAAGCTGATCTGTGGCTTTTTGACAGCAGCTTGCAATAGCAGGAAGCAGCAGAGTTAGTTAACCTTTTTCATAAGAATGTGGTCACACTCTTCAGATGTAATTTACACGTGTCTGAGATCTGACAACAATTTGAATGAGATCACTTCCAGATGTGGTGCTGCTGAACTCACAGCTTACAGAATGCAATGGATTATGTGTGACTTTACACCTGTAGTGGCAGTTACTCTCCCTGTTGTCCACACACAACAAAACACAAGATTTTATTCTGACATTTAGGAGGTACGTCTTTGAAGAAACCTTTTGCTATCAGCAGGTTTCATTAACATCATAAATTATAATCTAACTGTGGGTGTTGTGTGGTTTAGATGTGATTTTCTCTCTATGTATTTGCTTTCTCAGGCTGGGCCAGAAGGAGTATGAATGTTTGCTGGTAACTATAAAAACAGATGGCAATGGAACAGTCATTGTAAAACCTGACTTCAACAAAGGCAAAGAGCCCTACAGGCAAGTTCACAACATAACTGGAGACTGCGTGTATCTCCAGTATGGACAGATAAATGCTCCAAATAGAAAAATCTTGGATGGATTGTGATGAAACCAAGAAAACAGAACTATGTTTTTATATGGATAAAGGAATGCATGTTTTCTGGACAAATTAAAAGAAAACCACTCCGGTCTGTGCTGTTGTGCAGGATTGCAACAGATGGGAGGAAGAATGAAGTTTGGCGTCTCACTGTGGAGAATGTATCCACACCCATGCAACCAGAGGAAAAGGAGAGGGAGGAGAACATGTACAAAGACGTGAGTTTATCTTTGTCACATTTTCTCAAGGACCAGAGAAGAATTGGGGACTATAGCTTTTAAAGTTCATGTTCATATTACTTCATATATTATTTCTCTTTTACTAGCTGTATGTGCGGCACAAGGAGTACCTCAATAGCCTTGTTGGACAGGACTTTGAAATGGTAGGTCTTTTAACAAATTTTGTTTGGAGTTGATTATAATTTGAAAAAACAGATCACTGCCCATTATAGTTTTCCAGAGGCCAAAGTTACATAGTCAAGTTGCTTGATTTGTCTAACCAACAGTCCCAAACCCAAATATATATTCTTTCATATATATGGCAACAGAAATCTGCAAATCCTTATATTTTAGAAGGTGGAACCAACACGTTTGATTTTTTTGCTTGAAAAATAACTGAAATGATTGATCAAATATTAGCACTGGACTAAAGACAAAATGTTAAATTAGCAACTGTTTTGGCTATTTTGGCAAAGGCTTAATATATGTGTCTCCCTTAGCCTCCTGTGGGTGTTCTGCGATACCTGATGAATGGAGAGATAGGTGAGAAGGAAAGCTGTGGTGGGCATCACTACTGTAAATATTTTTTAAAATGCCTGTCTTTGGAATTTAAATCTTCTCCTTCTCTTTATCCAGTCTCAGCCAAAGGCTTTGAATATGATAACTTATACATCCACTTCTTCATGGAACTGCCCAATAGTAAGTCACATAGAGTCTATGACAGTGTTCACATTGTCCAGACCCTTTAAGTCATTTAAACTCAATTCACTTTAACTTGTGTTCTTGTTTGTTGGAGATTGGTCCAGCTTGCCATTTCAGTCTCTCTCTGGAGTTACCCAGACATGCCGGACCAAAACATTAGGGAAGGTGTGTATACTATACAAGAAAATGGTGAGCAGCTTCAGAGCTTGACTACTGAGATGAGACCCTCATCATTCTCTCTGCCAACAGGAAAATGTAGCTTTCTTCAGTTACCCCTTCAGCTTTGAGGCTTTCTACATGTGTGAAAAGGAGGGTGAAGGTTAGTATCAGCCATGGAATGATGTGTTTAGAGAATTTATTTCATGTATTAGTTTAAATACTAGTGATTGTATTTGTTATTATTTATAGTGTCATATTTGAGATATTATACAGATACATGTGTTTTCTCCCTTTTTCAGAGTTAATTCCCCAGTGGCCAGTGCTCTACTTCAAGGTTCTTTCTCTGGACTCCTGGCAGCGCTATCGAACTGAAGGCTATGGCTATCTGCTTTTTCCTGCCGTGTCTGGTAAGATACTTACAATGTAAAGTTTTGGATTAAAAGACAGAAGAAGAATCTGGAACCATTTGTTTCAGGAATAATTAAAATTTACAAATGCTTCTTTTTATTACAAAAATTTAAGGGCAGTATATGTATCTGTTGGGATTAGAAATGTAGATGCTAATACTCTTTTCTCAGAAAGGATTTCCATGTTCTTGGTCTTATTTCCCCACATTTTGTTTTGTGTGTGTGTATGTATACTTTTGTGTGTGCCAGGTAAACATACAATAACATGCCATACGTGGAGACCCCTTCAGACGGGGACTGTGTCTGCACTGAGGCGCTTCTTTATTGGAGGTTCTCCGGAACTTGAAGACCACAGCTACGTCAGAATACCAGGGACCTTCAAGGTGAATTGTTGGGTTTCTGTAAATAATATAACAAAGAGTACGGTCTAGAAATGCTCTTTATAAAAAGTGCAATGACATAACTTTTGTTATGAATTTGGCACTATATAAGTAAAATTGAATTGAATAGACTCACATCTGTGGAAGCTCTCTGAAGATGAGGAGTGGATATGGAGAATTTAAAAATGCTCAGATTTGTTAAGTTTTCATTTTTACTTGTTTGATTTCACTTCTGATGTATTTGCAACTTCAAATGCTATGTAGGTAATGTTACTGAAGAATGGGGTCTTTATTTTTATTCTTCTGTTCATGGCTGCAGGGAGAGAGGCTGAGTCGCTTTGGCTTTTGCACTGAAACCACAGGAAGTGTGACCTTTAACCTGCACTGCATCCAGCAAGCCAGGTAAGCAATGGATGGATTCAACCACGTCTTGTTATGCCCAACCGTGAAGGGAAAATAAGGACAATATATGAATGTTGTGTATGTTTCAGGGCCTTTGTTGATGCCACCATGCTGAAGAAGAGGAGGCAGAAAGTTTTTGAACAGCTGGGAGGCTTTAGCCAGCAAGGATCTGTTTGCACCATCCTGGGTAAAGACTCAGTTTTAGTTATTTATTATTCCATGTAGTTCAGATGCAGTAGGTGTAGAACTCAGTTTGAAGCCTATGTCATGTGGGAGATCAGCTCTTCAGGACACAAGTTTGTTTCTGTGCACAAGCCCAAACTATTTAAGACGTAGACCAGAAACATTTTTTTAAGCTTTACTATTTTCAATATATATTATTTATAGTATGTTTTTCTCTGTCAGAGGCTTTCCAGAGGGCGAGGAGGAAGATGCAAGATGCCAGAGAAAGTCTTCCCAGAGACCTCATCAACACCACCTCCCAACTCCAAATCGAATCCTCTGCATAGGTGTGAGAAATGGTGGACTGTCATTCTCTAATATATATATATAATTTTTTTTTTTTTTTTTTAAGCCAAATGGCTTAGAAAAAAAAAACAATTTTGGGGTGACATTACCAGCAAGTAAAAGTTGTCATTTAAAGTATTGAGCAAAGAAAATATGCCAAATAAGTTTGATATCACTATGCATTGTATTATATTGTACAGTCAATGTTTGTCTCAGATTTGTGTAATATTCTCACGAGTTACAGGACAGTGAGGCTTGTGAAAACTGATGTAAAGGAAAATAAAACTTTTTTTAGATTTGAATTATTCATTCGTCATTGGTTATTTCAAACATCAGCATCCTAATTGCTGTAATATAAACTTTTTATATGAACAATAACCTCTATTTTGTGTTTTTTCCCCCCACTTTCAAGTAGAATTTTATACAAAATTATACTTGCACTATATGTTTTGTATATGCAGTTAGGATGCGTATACATTTTGTGTACAGAAACTACTATACTGGTGTGCGGCAGGGATGGGATTGGCAGTGATTAAGTGATCTTGGATGTATAAGTTATCATATTCAAGTCCTGTTGGGGGTCAAAAAGTTTGTTCTGCGTTTTCAGGGTGTGTACTGTTTGGAGGTAAATACTGACGGGGGAATACACCATTGAGTATTTTTATAGTGGCTTATTAAAATTATTACTTACATAAGCAGCATTTCAAAATATTTCTTCCAGCACTGCAAATAAATAAAATATCAAGGTAATAATCAGACAGTTCATTGTGGCTATAACATTATCTTAGTTTATGTTCTGACCTCTCACAGTTAGACCACATCCAAGACTTTCTCTCGTGTTACATTCAGAACTATGGGAAATTATGGGAGTGTAGCCACTCGTCGCTGAGATCCGTTGTATTTTCATGTGAAACCTGCTGTGTGTGGTATGTCCGGTGTTGTGCCGATAAACGATTAGAAGTGTATATTTTATGAACGTGTAGGATCATCAATATGTTATTACATTTAGTAGAAGAAGCATTACTTGAGATTCAGCAAAAATATATGACAATAACCGCATTTGATGAATGTGCAGCAAAGAGTATGAAAAGGACCTTAAGAGGTGGATGCATTATTCGGCAGAACAGATGTTGTAGGCAACATGCGAGATTTGCATCCACCTCTTTTCTCAGAATATATGAGTGTTTCCTGCATGCAATTCTCGGCACTTGCAGAACTTGGCTCAACACCAGTTCTTTGCGCCTTTCATGCTCTTCACTTCACAGATCCAAACTACATAAACAGCGGTCGTCTGTATAGCATTGGATTTCTTACATCCGTGTCTGAAGGTCTCAACCCTTAACACAAGAGGGAAGTAGTACAGTTTCCCATGACGGTGAACGTACCAGCACAATCCATATTCTCCATCTTCCTCCAACCAGGCAAGGGACCAATTTGCGTCTTGCACCCATCGTAACATTTTTCCCGCTGACCTACACTCAACCAGGTATGAAATATTTTACTGTTCAACATTTTTATACCGTTACTGCTATGTTTGCGTGATTTCGTGTCGATCAGTCAGCTGGGCAGCTCATCATTCACACAGCTAATGTTACGTTATAACGTTAGCCCTTGTCAGCTGCAGTGATAATTGGGCCGCTAATAATTTTTCTGTTTTGATGTGACATTTAATGTTATAATATTGCAAGTCTCACTCCAACCCAAAGCTTGCTGTTGCAGGTTAACGTTACCTCATAGCTAACGTTAGTTGTGGTTGCAACCTTAGTTTGTCGTTGTTAGCTCGCTAGCTAGCATCGCCCGTCATTAAACTGATGCTTTTAACGTTAGCATGGAGCACGCTAACGATAACGTTAGCAAAGTGAATCTGCTGTTATTTGAGTAAATTGAAGCTAACTTGACATCACAAACATCACAATATTGGAGATGCCACGACTAATTTAAGGCTGTCTATAGTTTAACAGCTAAAACTGTTACGTTATACTTATATAATAACAAACTGTTTAGGGTGTAACGTTAACGTTAGCTAGTTTTGTGTACGTTAAGATAAGTGAAGTTGTAAGTTAACGTTACGGCAGCAGCTGCAACGTTAGCTAACTATATTTTACGCTAACATGTATTGTGTAACGCAAGCTAGCTAGCGCCTGTAATAAAACTGAAACACACCCAAAATGGTCACGTAAACCAACTCTGCGAGAGGCAGTTAGAGGAACATGTCTGTGAAGCACCCCACAAACGTTAAGTTACAAAACACCAGCGCCCTTTTGGAGTCATAATACCACCTCACTTGGACATAGTTGACAAAAGCCATACTGTAGTTTGTTTGTTGTTTAAATAACGGGTAAATATAAACGACCTGATATTGACCTACACTACATGGTCAAAAGTATGTGGAGACCTGAAGGTTTCACACAGACGTTATGGTTGAACCATGGTCTTTTATATGCTACTATGATAGCTTCCACTTTTCTTTTCACAATATTGTGGGCCCTGTTTCTATGGAGTAATTGCTCCTATTAGCCACAACCCCATCAGTGAGGTCAGGAACTGAAAATGGGTGATAAGACCTGGCTCTGAGCTGAAGTTTCAGGTCATCCCTAAATGTGTTGGATGGGGTTGAGGTCAGGGCTCTGTGCAGGCCAGTCAGGTTCTTCCATACCATACTGGGAAAACAATTTCTTAATGAACCTTTATTTGTGAACAGGGGCCTTGTCATTGTGAAACAGGAAAGGATCTTTCCCAAACTGTTGCCACAAAGTTAGAAGCACGCTTTACCATAACTGTATATGCTGCTTTAGCGTTAAGGTACCTAGCCCAAACTATAATAATTAGACCCAGACTATTATTACATCACCACCTAACTGTACAGTTGGCCCTGTGCATTCAGGAATACCTTGGCATCTGCCAAACACTGTCAGACTGCCAGATAGCAAAGACTTATTCATCTGATTCATGTTTCTCTTGCTCTTCAGATATAGTTTCAATAAAAAGCTAAAGCATCAATGGGAAACATCAGGTGTGTGTGTTCCAGTTTTCTCAGAAGGAGCCTGTAATGTTGAGATCTATAGATTAATAAGAAAAGAGAGAAATGTGAACAAGTATATAGGGAGTTGCAAATGTACAGTCATCTGTATTTGAATATTAACGCACAGATAAACGACATGATTGACTTTTATGGAACTGGTGTGTGGTTTGATCATCACTAAGTCAAAGTCAGATCAGGGAGGGATGAGACAGTTAAAGCAAACTGATATTATATTAAGAAATTAACTCTTATATGTGTGGAATTAGGAATGGTTAAAGGGAATCATTAATTCAAATATTGCTAATGGCATAATGCAATGTATTTATTCTGTACAGACTTAAGTACCCACCATCATGACGGACTCTAAATATTTCACAACCAACAAAAAAGGTGAGTAAGGACTGGCCTGTTATACGTCATTTGTAATTTGTCTAGTGAAGAGTTTATTTAACCCTGAAACATACAGTTTCTTTTTATTAACACTTCAAGCCGCTTTAAGGTGGGAAAAACAATATTAATTCAAACTGTCTGACTATATTCAAACAATGCTGCTGCCAATACTAGTGTGTGATTCATCTTCCAGGGGAGATCTTTGAACTGAAGGCAGAGCTGAACAATGAGAAGAAGGAGAAGAGAAAAGAGGCAGTAAAGAAGGTCATTGCTGCCATGACTGTTGGCAAAGATGTCAGGTACAGTAGGAAATTTAAATTCTGATATAAACCAGACAGTTCTATAAATTATCAATGGACTGTGCTTTGTCCAACATTATAATCATAACATGAATTTTTCTTAAAGAGGCCATAATATGTATACTTTTCCCCTGTAATTTATATTGTATATCTTTTTTGTGCATGTAATGTAATGTAACATGTAGCCATTGGTTACCCTTGTTTTTATTCCGCTGTTGTCCGCCTACTTTGGGGACACGTTCCGGGAATCAATTGGGATTGGTCAAGCAAATTTAAAAAAGAAACAAAACATGAACCAAAGCATCTCAAGGTTCTTAAAAGTGAAAAATGAGGTGAACACAGTCAGTGGTGGAATTAGAGGAGAGAAGAAAATGGCTTGTGAAACATTTGGAGCTCATTTCTAGAACTTTGCACATTTGGCCAATTGGAAAACTGTTTTGTAAAATTACACAAATTAGGAAGCTTTTCAGAAGGTCGAGCTTTTACCACTTTAAGACTGTCCAAACAACACATTGCAAGAGACTATATATTGGCCTATAGGGTGACATATTTATGATATTGTTCACAATGTGAACACAAGATGAAAACTGTCTTGAAGCCTCACACTGTAAACTCCTATTGCTTTGTAAAGTCCTATTGCTTTGCTGGCAGTTCTTTGTTCCCAGATGTGGTGAACTGCATGCAGACTGACAACCTGGAGCTGAAGAAGTTGGTCTACCTCTACTTAATGAACTACGCCAAGAGCCAGCCTGACATGGCCATCATGGCTGTCAACAGCTTTGTCAAGGCAAGGCCCTAAAATAATTTCTCAACTGTATTTATTACGCCAGGTTATCCGAAACTGTGACTGTGAAAGAAAATTCTGTTCATTTTTTAGCTGTACACACTCAAATGAAAAAGCAGCTTCTTTAGATTCATCCATTCATTACCCAAGAACTGAGCATTTTAAAAAAGCTCAGTTCTTGGGTAATAAAAAGATGGATTTTGAAATTTAGCTGGTGTAAAGTGGACATGCCTGTGCCTCCCACAGTTTCCCTACACAGGGTTCCTACAGGTCAGAGTAATTTATGTTATTCAATTATTCAAAACTGCAAAGCTGCAAAGCTAAGTTGATTGGCAGAAAATGGATAATAGATTAATGGTTCCAGCTTCTTACCTGTGAGGATTTCTTGTTTTTGTTTGTCATATATGACAGTAAACTTTTGATTTGAGTATTGAGTATTTCACTATTTCATGACATTTTATCGATTTAAAATGCTCAATCGAGAAGATAACTGACAGATTAATAATGAAAATATTTGTTAGTTGCAGCCCTGATTGTCATGCTGTTTGGAGATCTGATTTCTAGACAAGTAAAGTCATGAATTTCAAGTTACATTCTTTGGAGATGTCAGGAGTCTGGTAGTATGTACACTTTATATCATTATTACTGTAGAATATTCATTAAAGCTGTTTTTTTCCCACCTGTAAACCCACAAAGTCAAGCTGCAGTGGAAAACATATTGGTTACTACAATCCAACATTAATCGGCTAAAAATGTGTGTTAAATACACAAAAAAAACATTTAAGGTCTTAGAATGACTCTGACTTAGCTTTCACACCTGGATCGATTTGTTTTGTTCTGAATCAATTAAATAGTCACTTGTGTTCACAACACACTGTTGTAAAGCGGTCCAAAACGCACACTCAGCCTTTCCATACGCCATTACGTCACTACCTCATGCGTGCAGGTCGCGCATTCCATTGGGGGACATCTCTGTGACAACAGTAACACAAAATGAATCGCATGCGGACTTGGCGTTGCAAAGAGGTGAAATAGATGTTTGGTCGGAACAACAGATCTCCCGGATGTTGCACACCACACACAAGAACACTGAAGTCTACAAAAGGGTCAGTAATAAAATCAAAGGGAGGGGTTGTGAATGCTCCATCGAGTAGTGCTGCACGAAGTTAAAAAAAAAAACTGACTGCAGTAGGCCTACATAATACTGAGGCTGTTCTTTTTGGTGTCGGTTGCCAGGCAACACATTAATTTCTTTCGGTTCATGGGTCGGTTGTGTTCTCACTGCAAACGAACCGCTCCAGGGTTCATATGGAATCGAGCCAAGACCACCTCTTCTAGGCGATCTCGGCTCGGTTGTTTTGTTCCGGTTCAGAGTGCGATTGTTGTGTTCACATATTACCAAACGAACCGGGCCAAAAGGGAAACGCCCACTTGTTTTGGAACAACGTCTCCAATCGATCCAGGTGTGAAAGCACCATTAGTCAAAGAAAGTTATGTAATTTCACTTTTGAAACTCAAAGTCTAATCTGATTAAAACCATAACTGTTTTTCTGTCTTGCTCTCCAGGACTGTGAGGACCCCAACCCTCTGATCAGGGCTCTGGCTGTCCGCACCATGGGCTGCATCCGGGTTGACAAGATCACAGAGTACCTGTGTGAGCCGCTGAGGAAGTGCCTGAAGGATGAGGACCCATATGTGAGGAAGACGGCCGCTGTTTGTGTGGCTAAACTTCATGACATCAATGCCCAGATGGTGGAGGACCAGGGCTTCCTGGACTCCCTTAGAGATCTCATTGCTGACTCAAATCCTATGGTAGGTGTCAGTTCTTTTTAAATTGTGCTTTATTTTCTTAGGTTTTTATTTTATCCCAAGACAGTCATGGGAACAGTTTGGCTGAAATTTTAGCATGTATGTCTGTTGTCCACTTATCAACATCACTACCCAGCAGGATAAGGTTAAACTCCAAAATATGAGTGCTCAAGTGAGGCTTGTAGTATGTACATACATACATACATACATACAGAAGTGTGACCCTTAGAGGTGTGTTGATTTACTGTGAAGTTGAAATGGAGTTTCTCCTCACATAACACATCTGTCCTTTAGGTTGTGGCCAACGCAGTTGCTGCTCTGTCCGAGATCAGCGAGTCTCACCCTAACAGCAACCTGCTGGACCTCAATCCCCAGAACATCAACAAGCTGCTGACGGCCCTCAACGAGTGCACAGAGTGGGGACAGATTTTCATCCTGGACTGCTTGTCCAACTACAACCCCAAGGATGAGCGCGAGGCCCAAAGGTAGACGAAAGAGAAGACTGCTGGTTGCTGTTGCCCCTGCTGACAATTTAATTATGTTTTATTTAACAGCTACTTAGGTTGTTATATTAGTCAGCGTGAGCCACTCTGCTTATTGATTTTATTTTAGTTTAATTAAGCAAGGAGATGGGAGTGCTATATGCAGCTTCAGTATTTTTCCTCACAAAAGATTCCCTTTGTTAGGGAAGTTGTGGAAAAGCTTGATTTCTGATGATACTGTAGATTAAGATATTAAGGTGTAATTATGTTGTGTTTTGGGAAACTAGAGGAAGATGAAAAATATACATTTTATTTATTTTTTTAAAGATTTTTAGGAATTTAATGCCCATATTAGATAGCACCAGTAAAGAGAAGACAGAAAATCAGGGAGAGAGAGATGCAACTAAAGTCCCCAGCTAGACTCGAACTAGGTATGCTGTGGTACATGGTCAGCATCTTAACCCAAAAACACGAGGATGCCCCAAGTAGTATTACGCAACCACTACACCACTCTTCCTGTTTTAAACGATGACTCACTTTATACAGCATTAACGTTATCTTCATTTTCATTACCGACTCTCACCTATCCCTCACTCCCTCCCTCTCGTTCAAAGCATCTGTGAGCGTGTTACTCCCCGGCTGTCTCACGCCAACTCAGCCGTGGTGCTGTCAGCAGTCAAGGTGCTGATGAAGTTCTTGGAGCTCCTGCCCAAGGACTCAGACTACTACAACACCTTGCTGAAGAAGTTATCCCCACCACTGGTCACCTTGCTCTCAGGAGAGCCTGAGGTCCAGTATGTGGCCCTGAGGAACATCAATCTCATTGTCCAGAAAAGGTGTGCTGGATTTTTCACTGCAGCGAATTTCATATTGCTACTACCCATTATATACTGTGTTGGAGTAAATACTTTTTGAAATACTTTTATTTGAATTAAGCCTTATATGAAGAAAAATGTAGGCATATATGCCATTTTAACATGTTTTAAACATTATGTGTGAGTGAAACTATAAGTAAATAACCAACAAAATGTTAGTAGACAACTATATACAGTACAGTAAACAAAACATAGGAAAAAAGAAATCGTCATTACCCAGTGGATTCAGCTGTTTGGTGATTTCTTGAGGTGACAGCTAAATAACATCTCTGAAATTTGGCATTCCTTTAATATATGTTTTTGTCAAATATTCATACATACTCAAACATTTTCTCTGACTGTGCGCATGTTTCGCTACCATCTTCTAACATGATATTTATTTAGTATAATGGGCTTTGTCAGCAGACACGCGTGTAGGAATCTGTAAGCCAAGCAGCGTGGGAGAAACCCATAATACAGTGCTCTCTTACAGTATGACCAGGTAGTGGCCCCATTTAAAAGGAACATCTGTCATTTGTGAATATGTAAATGGGAGTCCTCAAATAGAATATTACTCCCTGTTTTTCAGATGTAGTTCACAACCAAATTCCTCTGTTCCTCTTGTTTCTTCTTAATCAGATCTTTCTACAGCCTAATGTGTAATGATTTGCTTGTCTGCAGGCCTGAAATTCTGAAGCAGGAGATCAAGGTGTTCTTCGTCAAGTACAACGACCCTATCTATGTGAAACTGGAGAAGCTGGACATCATGATCCGCTTGGCCTCTCAGGCCAACATTGCCCAGGTACCTTATATAAAACACCACTACTTTCTTTAACAATTATGGATTGTAGCAACAATTGTTCTTTCTAGGTATCTGCGTATATTTCATGTGTGACTGGAGGGAGTGAAATATATCTCATTTCAGTATGGCATTTGGCCTTTTAGGGCTCAAAAGAACCAACATTTGTTTTCAGTATTGTGCTTTTTGTATATACTTTAGGTTTTGTATATGAATTAAGGTGAACTAGATTAATATTAACTTTTGTTTGTTCAAATCTTCTTGTCCATTGTTAATAAAAGGTTAAGCTAAAATGCATGATTTTGACAGACTGGAACAAAATCAATGGAATTTAATCACAACTAAAAATATACTGGTAAATATGTGTGTGTGGAAGTTTTATTGTGTACACATACAATATATTTCACTGCACTTCTCTGTCACTCTCAGGTGCTGGCTGAACTGAAGGAATACGCCACAGAGGTGGATGTTGACTTTGTACGCAAGGCTGTACGAGCCATTGGACGCTGTGCCATCAAAGTGGAGGTAAGAAGATCTCATATTGCCAAACTCTACACTCAAGTCTTCTCATGTGTATTACACAAGAATACTTATTCATTTAAGGCAAGGTTGTAAGTTCAACTTTTATAATCCACCTTAATTGCATGCAACAGAAATCTGACTGAATCTGTTTAATAGATTAGTTTATTAATATTAATTTCCCCACCTCACTCCTATTTGGTGCAATACAAATTATTCTGTATTTAGCGATACCTCGGGCCACTGCAAACACATTTAAGTGATAAGTTGCTTTATGAGTTATTATGACCTTTTCCCCTGAGTTTTGGTGACATGGTGCCTCTGTTCTGTTCCTCTCTAGCAATCAGCTGAGCGCTGTGTCAGCACCCTGCTGGACCTCATCCAGACCAAGGTCAACTACGTAGTTCAAGAGGCTATTGTAGTCATCAGGGACATCTTCCGCAAGTACCCCAACAAGTATGTTTCCCACTGAACTTTTCAGAGCTGTGAAACAAATGACCACAACTAATTAACAGTCCTTTGACAGCATTGTTAGTTGAGACAGTCTGTCCATGGGTGTCTCTTATCGCTATATTTAGTATACATTGCACATTGAAGATGTAAGCTGTTTGTAAAGCTTCAGTCTGACTACAGAATTTACTGTTGTTTTTCAGGTATGAAAGCATCATTGCCACACTGTGTGAGAATCTGGACTCTCTGGACGAGCCTGATGCTCGTGCTGCCATGATCTGGATTGTTGGCGAGTACGCCGAGAGGATCGACAATGCCGACGAGTTGCTGGAGAGCTTCCTTGAAGGCTTCCATGATGAGAGCACCCAGGTGGGTTCATCAAAAAAAAGAAGCTCATGGCAGGTTTTTCCACTGGCATTAACTGAGGTGCACTTAAATTGTGTACATACAGAATCTTAAACATCAAGTACAGCACAAACACCAACTGTGAGACAAACAGAGTGTCGTCACTCTGTTTTGGAAATTCCACAGCTGTCCTAAAAGGCTCATTTTGTTGCGGCATATGTTTTACACAGATTTAAAATATATTGTTCTATATTTTATAGTTTTGACAGCTTATCCAACATAACACATCCATCTTCTGAGTTGTATTGAAAGGATGAGATTTAAGAAGACCAGAAGATTGTAGTTTGTCTGACGAGGCAAGAAACACACAACACACATTCAGACAGGTTGTAAATAATCCAACAGTTTAGCCAGATTATTATTATTATTATTATTATTATTACCATAAAATATTAATATATATAATATATTATGATAATAAGTAGAAGAGTAGGTCAAAGTTGAACAAAGGTGGTCTGTAAACTGGCATTTTTTTTAAAAATCATGTCCAGAATGCAACCTACCAGTGACTTAAACCATTTCTGTCCTTGTTGAGCAAACATTGGAGCAGTGGTTTTTCTGTGTACATTGTTGATGTTTCTGTAAGCCGTGTTATCAGCTGTTTTTATGTGCATCAAACAAGGCCTTCGTGGCAAACATAACAGTGTGGACATCATCACGCTTTGGTCTGTTTGGCTATTTTCCTACCTTGCTTATTTCAACTTTCTACAGCGAGGATAAGAAACTTTGAGTAGCACTGACGATAATATAACCATGTGTGCTTTGATTTACAGGTGCAGCTCACTCTGCTGACTGCCATCGTAAAGCTGTTTCTTAAGAAGCCATCAGAGACTCAGGAGTTGGTGCAGCAGGTGCTCAGTCTGGCCACTCAGGTGAATGTTGTCTTTTATTCTGAAAAAGTTCAGTTTGATGATTTATTTCTTCACTGCTGGATTATGTTGCCCTGTAAATATCTGGCGTTTTTTTTTGCTCAGCTCATACAGTCTGACATCTGAAAGGCGGCCTCACTTTCTCTTGAAGTATTTTTTACCCTTTTTATACAATTGACAAATGCTTGTTTAGTTAAGGTGGACTTCTGTTAGCTACCATCATAGTAAAAGCTAATCATACTGTGGTCCTTATGATCTAATTCCTACCCTGAATAAATGCAATGGGAAACTTTTCAGCACATAATGAACTCTCTGCTCCTCTGCAGGACTCTGACAACCCTGACCTGCGTGACAGGGGCTACATTTATTGGCGCCTGTTGTCCACTGACCCAGTGACAGCCAAGGAGGTAGTGTTGTCAGAAAAGCCCCTGATCTCAGAGGAGACAGACCTCATTGAGCCCACCCTCCTGGACGAGCTCATCTGCCACATTGGCTCCCTGGCTTCGGTCTATCACAAACCCCCCAGTGCGTTTGTTGAGGGCAGCCACGGAGTCCACCGGAAACACCTTCCTGTGCAGCACAGCAGGTCAGAACACACAAACACTGTGCACATTGTTGTGGACCCACATTTCAGCTTTTCTACTGGCAGTTGTGTGCCCTTTGATTCTGGCTGCCTTTGGCCACCTGGCCATTTGCTTCTTTTTTCACTCTATGTGAAACATCAGTGTCTGATTTTACATACACCTACCGGTTTTCTCCCTATATGATAATATAGAGCCTATTATGATATAAATATCAACATATAATGCTTTACTGTAAACTATTTGAAAATAAAGAAGCTTTTAATAGGAAGGAGGAGTGTTTGTGCATGGGCGGGGATAGCGTGGAGGAGAGACAGATTGCCAGCTGTTCCGGTGTTGTACCGAGTTGTACATGTACCTCTCGGGATGTATTATTTATATTAAAAATCCCCCCCTCTGCAATGTGCATGCAGTTCTTGGCAGACATGCACAGCTCAGCACAAGACCGGTGAATAACAGGCGAGCGCAGCAGAGAGAAAAGGGTCAACAACTATGTAAATTCTTAGTCAGGAACACCCCTATGGGCAATATGACAAAATATACAGTAAGATGCTATTTGACTCAACTGACAGAGATTTTGTCATTGCATTTTAATGACAAATTGCAATCTGTAAGACAAAGACAGAAGTGCTGCATGTGTGCCCGAATCAACCAGCAGTTTAGATTTCATAACTTTTTATTTGGTCCAAAAGCAGTTGCTGTGCGTTAAGCTGGAAATGGATACATTCCCAGAGTCTAGCATACAGTAACTGTTGACTAGACCATATTTCAAAGCGCATTTTATACTTCACCAAATGTTCTGGAGAACAGGAGTTTACCCAACACCCTGAAATATCTTGTGTGAAAAAAAGATCTAGATCCAGAAAATCATGATCATCGATGGAAGGTTTCACGTTGTCAGTCATTGTTCACCTAATTAGGCTTGTCTGGTATTGTTTAATAATGAACCACTATTCACACCGAATAGACCTTTTGATCATTTAAAATCACAATTGACTTCCCTTCTTTCCCTGTTTCCAGTTGCTTTAGTACAACATGTCCATCACACCAATGTAGCACAAGGTGACAAAGGTCCCAAACAAGGTCCCACAACAGTTCTGTGATGTGTGATTTCATTTTAAATGCAAAAAGTGTGAATTTAAGCTTTTACCACATTTGTGATGGTGATGGACTTTTGCAAATACTTGTCCCTTACCAGTACTACTGTTTCTCTTCCAATGACAGCATTGATACAGGCGAGAGCCCAGTGAGCAGCGGGCCGGCAGCTGCCATGGACCAGCCACATGTAATCCCCAGCCAGGGTGACCTGCTAGGTGATCTGCTGAACCTGGACCTGGGCCCTCCAGTCAATGTGCCCCAGGTCTCTTCTATGCAGATGGGTGCAGTGGACCTTCTGGGAGGAGGCCTGGACAGTTTGGTGAGCTTGAAGGCACACACACATATTCATTTTGCTATAGAGTGCAGGGATTAGCTAAATTTTGCTGAAGACCCCATCATCTTTGTGTGTTTCCTTGTTTTTCGTACCAATGAGACTGCTTACCTTGAATAATGGTTTGGCATGAGGAGTCCAAAGAATAAAAAGGTTATTACAGCCACTTACACCACAAAATCTCTACAGCTGTAATTAAACACATCTGTCGCTTGACATAAACACAGCATTTCTAAATCCCCATTCAGCATTTTTTAAAATAAAAATCAAGATTTAAATTTATGACCCAGTTTTACATATTTCAGGCATTCAAACTCCTCACCTTTCGGCGATATTAACCATTTTGAAACCAAAATGCGTCACCTACATGAGTTGCGCAGTTAACTGTCCTGTCAGATACAGTTATGTAACCAATTTTATAACTTAACCTGCTGTTATTAACCATTAATGATAGCTAAAGTTAATTGTTTATTTATGGAGACCAGAAGCAGCACAGTAGGCTTTAAATCTATAAATCAGCATTTGGGCAAAAGTTCCTCTTTTATCCCTTAGAAAGTGCCATATTCTGAAATGTTGGTTTGTGTGTACTTCGCTCCATTAAAAACAATCCCAGAGACTCTAACCATGAAGGGAAAGATCATTCAAGACTTTTATCATAAAATAGCAAAGTTCTTATTATTTTCCAATGAAATAGTGCAGATGTTTTCTTGGGGTTATAATGTTCATGCAGGTATGCTTTTATGTGTGTATTTAAATTGTCTTATTTTGATGTCTAACATACCATGCAGAGTTGTTCACTTCCCAGAAACTGAGGGCACCTCTTGATGGTTTGCAGCTGCTAAAGAGTCTTTGTCTCTCTCTTTGTTTGTGTGTTCGGTCTGTCTGTGATGTTTGGATGCTGACTTTGGGGGCCTCTTCTCTCCTGTAGCTGGGGGGAGACCTGGGCGGAGGTGTTGGGGGAAGTCCAGCAGTAAGTCCAGCCCTTCTGTTTGGCTATCTACCTGTTTGCATGCTGCATGCTCTCTGAATTAAACCCACCACTTTCTCAAACCAGCTTCAAGTTTTCACCACATTTTTTAAACTTGGCTTCTCTGTCTTACACTCATACATTTTCAGTTAGAAGACCACACAGATGTTTTGCAGGTTTTAGCCCATTTTCTGGCTGGAAAGAGCCATCCCACAATTTTCACTAGCAGTTTAGATATATATATTCTCTTTGTTTAGATAGGCTTTGTATGAACATGCATTAGATTGACAGTTCCTTCATTCCATCCTTCATAAAACAAAATGGTATTATCATTATAGCTTTGTAATAAATGGGCTAAAACACACATACAGGATTTGGCTAATCACATAACCAAATTTTGCTATAGTTGAAATGTTTTTTCCTTATAAACACTCGAGAGTTTTGTTAATTGTTTCTTCCTTTGGCATGACTTCAGACTATGTGATTCTCTTTGTAGGTTTATAGAAAATTGTCAAGTTGCCAGTGATGTTTACTAAAATTACAATTACTTATATTGTGTGTTTTTGTTGTGATCATTTTAGGTGGGACAGAACTTTATCCCCTCATCTGTCCCCAGTACTTTTGCTCCGTCACCTACACCAGCACCGCCAGCTGTCAGCAGCGGCCTCAACGACTTGTTTGAGCTTTCCACAGGCATGGCCATCACTACTGGAGGCTATGTAGCCCCAAAAGCAGTGAGTTATTTTATACTTTTCCAAAATAATTTCAGTCTAATTTCCCGAGCTGTAATTTAATGTAATCATTGCTCTGTTCAGTGTTATCTTGCATAACGTAACACTACAGCAGTAGTCTGTGGTGAGTCAATAAAAAGACATTTACTAGTTGTTTCTTTGTTTTTGATCACATTGTCGACCAGACTGCGGTCTGTTATCCGGTAATAATAACAGACTTAAAGACTGACATTAAAACTTTGACTTAAAACTGCAGAAAGATGACCGTGACAATTATGTTGAATATGGTGTTACCAGTACAATGTAATTTTTCCAGGCGTGTACACTTGCACAGATTTGGTTGGCCTTCACAGTATGTAGTATATGACATTGCATTGCGATGTAGCAGAAGTTTTATTTTATTTTTTTTTATTGCTGGAAAAGAGTTTTTGTGGTGGTGGTATTGACATCAATGAGGTGACTGCATTTTTTTTTCATGCAGTGTTAATGTCTGAACTCTTTAATAGAACTGTGAGACCTTTCATGGTCTGGCAGTATACCTACATGTGGTTAAAAAAAATACTGTTAGCATCTATAGAATTAATTAAACTGGTACTCTTTTTGCCAGGTGTGGCTGCCTGCAGTGAAGGCTAAGGGACTGGAGATCTCTGGCACCTTTTCTCGCCGCCAGGGTCACATGTACATGGACATGACCTTCACAAACAAGGCCCTGCAGCACATGACCGACTTCGCTGTCCAGTTCAACAAGAACAGGTCAGTGTGATGAGTCATCCTGTTCAGTTACCCTGAAGTTAAATCATTACAGTAAAGCTGCTGTATTAGTGAGTGCATAAATTGTAACTTAATACAGTTACTTAATAACTGAATCTCACTGATGTTTAATTTTTATTTGTTGGTTTGTTTCCTACATGTAGTTTTGGGATGATCCCTACCAGTCCTTTGCCCATTCACACTCCACTGATGCCCAGCCAGAGTATCGAGGTCTCTTTGCCGATCAACACCGTCGGGCCAGTCATGAAAATGGACCCACTTAATAATCTGCAGGTACATAAGCACTCGCTCATCAGACATTTGAAAACACATTTAAAAGGTACAGAACAACATTTGCTGTTTAGTCCTTTTCAAAATAGGTGGAGTCAAAGGCAGGTACAGGGTATTTAAAGGGAGAGTAAGTGATTCTGCAGAAGGATTGTTGATATTTGAACTCAGCTGCCAAACAAATACGCCACACTTACTAAGCAGTTTTTGTGCGAATTGGACAGAGAGAATTGATATGAAATTTAAGGATTGCTTTTGACTATAGTTTACACCTCGGCGCATCTCAGCCTTACAGAACAAGCATGACGAGAACAAGGAGCTTTGGAACACTGCTTGTTATACCCAATTCATCTAATATCAAACCCACGTTCTCTTTTATTTGTAAACAGGTGGCTGTGAAGAACAGCATCGATGTCTTCTACTTCAGCGTACTTATCCCTCTCAATATATTCTTTGTTGAAGATGGAAAAATGGGTATGATTGTTACTCACAACGTCACATTTCTTCACACCATCACACCATTACATCAGTGGTATATAATAACTTTCCCAACAACTGAAGCAGGAATAAAATATTAACTGGAAAATACATATTTATTCATATAGTTCTCACATTGATTTATAAAATATATATACTGTAGATTTTAAGACAGTAAGCACCATAAGCAAAAAGACTGGCCAGTATTTGCTTATGTATTTATCAACCAGCCAATAAGGTGTAGTGATTCTCTGTGGAAATTCTGTGTTTTTTTTCCTTCTTCAGAGCGACAGGTATTCCTGGCTACCTGGAAAGACATCCCCAATGAGAATGAGCTACAGTACCAGATAAAGGAGTGCCACCTAACTGCAGGTAAACATGTTTGTGAATAAATTGCCCTCAGTCATGTAGCATTTTTTTAATGTCTTGTTCTTTTAAAACAGATTTGATTTTTGTATGTTTATTTTTCTATCACCACAAGTGATCTTGGCCTTTACTTTTATTGAATACCATGGGAGATATATTGGTTGTTTTGTCAAAACAAAGTGAAAACATTTCATGGGAAATATGATGTGTGGCTATTCCTTCAGGAGACACTTCAGAGTGGTGGTTTTCTGCCTGAATTAGAAAGTTAAGTTTTGTTTAGAGGATATTGTTATTAACTGTTCTGTTCAGGAAATATCAAATACTAAGCCTGACACCAGCCGATGAATTTGCCAAGGCAGCAAGACTGCAAAAAGACGATGCGCTTAAGACAACAGGAGACAACATATAGCAATAGAAAGTTCCTCGCTGGCAAAACATGCCATTATTTATCAATCAGAGTGGCTGTACTGAACATGCAGTTGAGTGGGCAACATATTTAGAGCTCAGTGGTCTTCCTCATGCAGCATTGATAATTCTGAATTTAGGAAAGAAATGTTCACCCTATGCTGCTAAAACAAACCCATTGTCCACTTTTGATCCCGCAGCAGTCTTCAGGCTTGACGTTGAAAACAAATATGCTCATCCCAGCACTGGCCTCAGTATCACTTTAAGGAAATGTCAATTATGTCTGGACTGACAACCATGCAAAGATCTTACCCTTTTGTCTGTGTTTTCTTTTTCCACCCACATGCCTCTCTTGGGATACTTCAACATTTCTCTACCTTTGTTACCTGAAGGATTGTTTCAACTTCTTTCCTTTTAGAAGTTGCCCATAATGTGCCACTATTATCCTGGCAGCAGGATGACTAAAAACCCACGGTGTTTTTTCTTATCAGGGCCCAGTGTTGTAGAATACCGCGCCTGAAGGTTGCCAGTCACACTTTATTAAATACCTCATAGAGCTAATTTACTGTAAGCCCTTTGCCAGCTGTAGAGCATTATGTCATGTGCATTAGTGTTAGCGCCTATAGTTATGACGGTTCCAGTAGTGATTACAGCCTTGTGTGTGTGTGTTTCATGTGGTTCTTTTTGTTCAGTAATTAGACAGTAGCACCACTTACTTGCCCTTGATTCTGGTGTTGCAGACACAGTATCAGGGAAGCTACAGAATAACAACATCTACACCATCGCCAAGAGAAATGTGGAAGGCCAGGATATGCTCTACCAGTCCCTCAAGCTAACCAATGGCATCTGGATCTTGGCTGAGCTCCGCATTCAGCCTGGCAACCCCAACTACACGGTAGAGTATTCAATAATAAGTATTTGCTATGAGGCCTTCAGCTGTGCTTTGTTTGTTTGATGTCCAATTATTTGCACATAATTTGTGGGAAAGGGGCAGTATGGCGTCATAATATTATATTCCAGGTGACACAAGGTTTACTACAGACCTCTGTCAGTTGGTTAGAAAGGGATCAGTGTGATGTTGAATGAATTTGTAGCTGTGTCACACGTGTTTGTTGTGATTTTATAAGAATTCATACAATAGTACCCAACCCTAGTGTCTGTTATTGTGAACTCTACCAAAGTATTTTGAACATTTCAGTCTGTGGCCATCAGTGTTGGAAAAACAATGTTTATAATTATCAATATTAATTAATTTTTAGTTCCTTGTAGAGTTCCTTATCCACTTAGACAGATGCAACATCCCTTTTTTATTGTACCAAGAACTTTTACTGGATCCGGGAGGAAATCATTTCAATATAAAGCACCATGTGACTGGAATAATCTTCATCCTACCCTAAGATCTATCAGCACTT